>CAUZXS010003080.1:5000-20000 GCA_963585895.1 Sepioteuthis lessoniana | reverse complement strand
TGAAAGCTGTGTATATATATATATATATATATATATATATATATATATATTTGTGTGTGTGGATATGCAAATATATATTTGTGCGATAATACTTGTATATATATACACACACATTCAAATTATATATATATATATATAGACGTGTGTGTATAAATAAATAAATAAATATATAAATAATATATATATGTATATATGAGAGAGGGGGAGGGAGAGAGAGAGAGAGAGTGTGTGTGTGTGTGTGTGTGTGTGTGTGTGTGTGTGTGTGTGTGTGTGTGAGGATGTAAACAAACTTGGTCTGATTATCCTTTTGGTAAGAAACAGTCACCTAACACCAATGACCCTGTGTCAACTCTTTCTTTAAATATATGTGCTGGGTGAGGGTGTCCCCGTGAGGTAATGGGTAACGTGTTGGACTGAGGTCTTGAAGTAAGCAAGTCACGCTATTACGTTCACTTTCGAACAAGTACCCTTGTGAAAGGCATGAACTCTCTTATCATCTCTCCTCAACTATGGGTGAAATAGTACCACAGTTGCTCTTCTTCAAGGATGGCCTTGTCATAAGATCACCCACAAAGGTTTGATATGCCATTAAACAAAGAAGCTAAATCAAACCAAATATATATGCTCTATCACCGATATTGAACACTCTTTATTATTAAATATAGCAAGCGACACATGTGTGCGCTTATTGTGGTTACCATCCTAGGAAATGGACACGGCGACACGAGTTCAAATCCTGGCTGAGACTAATTGCATTTCACATAGCACTAATACCCTTGGGAAATGTATGAATCCAATTATTCTCCCTCCAGCTATGGGTAAATAGTAGGGCAGACTAGGTTCTTCAGCTTTGGTGAGGCAACTAGTCTAGGATAAGGAAAACTCTGAATTCAAACCTATTAAACTTCGCTTGTGTCACATCCTGCCCGAGCGGAGGGGTTGGTAAATATGATAGTAGTGATAATAATACCCTACCGAATGATGGACTTTGCCGTCCCAGCGGACCAAAGAATAAAATTTTATTGCGAAACGAGAGATAAATATCTAGACCTTGCTAGAGAACTACAAAAAAAAAACTATGGAATATGATCGTGAGGGTGATACGAATTGTAATTGGTGCATTTGGAACAATTCCCAAAGGTTTGGTGTAAGGACTGGAAGATCTGGAAATCAGAGGACATGTAGAGACTTTCCAGTTTACAGTATTATTAAGATCGGTCTGAATACTGAGGAGAGTCCTGGAGAGGAGTATTCGTATTAGATAGAAATATTTGAAATCATTTAACTGTGTGGAAAAAATATGAGCTCAGGCTCATTTAAAGTTGTTATCCATAAAATAAGTTTACAAATCTTATATATACATATATATATATATATATATATATACAAAAGTTAAGTTGGCGACCTTAGTCAAGGGTTACCCGAAGGCTCCCTTTTCAATTGCAACTACACCGAGGTGTAAGGGAGAGCACTACTCCTTTCCCTGGATTGTTTCACTTTACCCTTGATTCTTACTTTATAGTGCTGAGTGTTAAGCAAGGTGGCATCAAGTACCATTTTTTGAGTCTTTGGTATGAGTCGACCTGAGATTGAACCCCGGTCACCCTCGACTAAGGTCGCCAACTTTACTTTTACTTTATATATATATTTTCCAAACTACTGTAATACCTCCCACATTTTAAACGGTCACCTGTGTGGCGCAAATGAATTTAGGCAACTGACAATGGTAGATTCGTCTAGCTAATGTCTGACTATTTTTTCAGATAAGATCAGTTATGATCGTATCTTGGACTGGCCATGTTTTGGGGCCAAGTATTTTAGTCTAAGATTACTATTACTAGTAAAATCCATATTATCTATAATAAAGGATGTAGCAGAAATACCTCCTACATTTTAAATTGTCACCTGTCTGGTGCAAATGATGTTAGGCAGCTGACAACGATAGCTCCATCTATCTGATGTCTTACTATATTTTTTTTTAGATTCAGGCAGTTACAATCATGACTTAGACTGGCCATGTTTTTTGGTTGGACATTTCAATCTGGGATTACTATTACAAATAAAACCAATAATATCTGTAATACAGAAATACCTCCCACATTTTACGCTGTCACGTACGAGGATCATTAAATAAGTTTCCAGACTTTTTTCGTATAGGCACTTTTATTGATAGTACACACATGAAACTCTAGTCCCCTTCAAAGTAATCTCCTCTGGCTGCAATGCACTTGATGTACCGTTCCAACAACTTCTGGAAGGCCCCATGGAAGTTCTCTTGTATGAGCGTGTCAATGACCATCGTCACAGCCTCTTACGTCTCCTCAATTGTCTCATAACGACAGCTTGTGAGCTCAGGGAATAACAAAAAGTCACAGGGAGCAAGGTCCGAACTATAGGGAGGCTGAGGAACTATCTTGATGCCCATCTTGGTCAAATAGTCTGTGACAAGGATGGAGTTGTGGACTGGTGCATTGTCCTGCTGGAAATACCACTGAGCCGATTTGAAGAGTGCTGGCCTCTTACCTAGGAATCTCTTCCTGAACTCCGTTAAAACCTCAACATAGTAACCCTAACCCTAACCCTTTGGCCAATCAACTCTGGTCTATTGACTTCCTTACTCCTCCCACACCTCTCATCATTCCTCACAGACTCTCTTCCTTCCTTGAATCTCTTATGCCACTCAAAAACTCATGCTCGATTCATGCAAGATGGTCGAAAAGCAGTGTGAAGCATTCCATACGTTTCTGTGGCATTTTTCCAAGTTTAAAACAGAATTTTATTGTATATCGTTCTTCTAAAGTGTCCTCACGTCAAGATTGCATTTTTGAAATTCATCAGCTGTGACAATCAGGCTTTAGTAGGGTGTACTCCAATTGCTGCTGTAGTTGTTCATTTAAACCTGAAATCATAAAAATTGGTATGTCATCTCATAAGATGCATAGCAATAACATACTGAACTTTCAAGAGTCTTCGATAATTTTAAATGCCTGTACAAAAAAAGTCTGGAAACTTATTGAAGGCACCACGAATGTGATGCAAGTGGAATCAGCTAACTGACAAAGGTAGTTAAGCGTTCACTTCATCCTCGCTTGGAAACTTTGTTCCACGTTGAAATTCTTTGAAGAGACCAAAAAAGTAGAAATAAGAATTAATTAGACCTGGACTGTAAAGAGGATGTGGCAGCTGATAGATAGTTTCCCATGTTCTTGCATTGTCCTGGTAAAAACTACGACAACCAACCGGAGAAAAGACATGGTCATCGTGCACAATTTCATGTTCTGTACCCACAGAAATTCCCAGTCGTTCAGAAAACGTCCTCTATCGTAATTCCTCTGTCAGCTAAAAGCAGCAAATTAACTGAATCCACCGTTTCAGGTGTGCTCGCCATTGTGAACCTACCTGACTTATCTTCATTTTGAATACTATTTTGAGGTTCTTTTAAACAACTTAGCCCATTTGTAAACATTTTTATTTTTTGACAAGAATATGTTACATCACACATTCTTCTATGAATAACACATATTTCGAACTATATGTGTGTGTGTGTGCGCGCGCGAACGCGCGTGCTCTGCAAAAAAAAACATGTTAGCCATCTGATGAGGCGGGAAATAAAAAATCTCGTCGAAATAAATTTATAATAGTATTATAAATGTGATTGAGTTTTCTTTCCTTTATGTTTCATATATATATATGTGTGTATATACATATATATATATATATATTGTCATCTACAGGACAATACTTAAAGAAAAAAAAAGTATATATATATATAGAGAGAGAGAAAGTGTGTGTGTGTGTATATATATGTGTGTGTGTCTGTGTATATAAACATGTATATATACATATTGTCATCCACAGACAGATCTATTTCGTTCTATCAGAACTCTTCAGTGTGGCTAGACAGGCAAGATTCCAGAAGCTGAGATCGAAACCCGGTTGACTTAAATGCCAATACCAAGATTCTACCACTCAGCCACAAGGAAACTAGCACAAGCGAAGGAAATTTAAACGGTTATGAATCACAATTGTTATTGTTTAACATATATCCGCTTAACGGCTACCGAGACCTCAATTCATATGAAGAGCCTTGCTTTACGCTAATAGCAACACATTTACTTCCTTCGCTAGAGAGCTCAACCCTACAGTGGCAGGGGAGCATATATATATATATATATATATATATATATATATATATATTGACATCATACACACACACACACACACATACATATATATATACACACACACACACACATATATGCATATATATATATATGTATATGTGAGTGTATATATATAAAAAGTATATATATATAGAGAGAAAGTGTGTGTGTGTGTATATATATATATGTGTGTGTCTGTGTATATAAACGTGTATATATACATATATATATTGTCATCCACCGACAGATCTATTTCGTTCTATCAGAATATATATATTGTCATCCAAACACACACACACACACACTCATATATATATATATATATATATATATATATATAAAGCCGGTGTTGTAATAGCATTACTACTCAAACACTCGTAAGTAGGACAGTATAAAAGCTAAAAAGTGATTACTTATCGTTGTAACTTTTGCAGCAACCATCAGTTTTTATTTTTGTTTCTTAAGAGGGTTTTTTTTTTTGTATGCTGAATTATTTGATATCATTTAACTAATAACATCTATATCCCCCGAAGAGTGGTAAGACCTCACCCCCTACCAAAGAGGGGTGTCTTGGATATGAAACAAAGCAGCATTATGTTGAAGTACCAGTACTGGGGAGAGCTGATTCACCCCTTCCTGGCCATTCCTCCCAGGTCCACTCGGATCTGCGGTGGTAGCACCAGTCAGGAGGTAGACCATATCTATGGGTCATATAGATCTGTTTTAAACTTATTTGTATTCGATACGGTGTGCAAAAAATCCCCCAATAAATAGATGTAAAAATGAACGTAGAATAAACGCAGGTCACTATGGTGGAGTGGTGAACGTGTTGGACTGCAACATCGTGGTAAGTGAGTTCGAATTCTAGTCGCCCGATTACGTTCACTTTCGGTCTAAATACCCTTGGGAAAGGTATGAATACAGGGTGGAACGATGAAATTGTCGCCCTAGAAAAGACGGCATGATTTCATTTTCGTTTAATGAAAACCGGTTTTCTTTTTTTTGTTGCAAACCATCTACTAGTTGGCCAGTTGTGTACAAATCCCAAGAGCGATAGGAGCCTTCTATCATGTCTGAAAGTGACACAATGTTAAACGAGTGTGATCGGAGATGCGCCGCTGTACAACTCATGCTCTCTACCGATCCAAGTTATGACAACAGGACCATTGCCAGCACCCTCAAAATGCAAATCCGGACGGTTCAACGTGCCCAGGGTGATGAAAACAAAGTTTCCGGCAACGGTTATGGTCTTTGGTGTGGTTTCAAGTGAGGGCCACATCATGCCACCTCACATCTTCGAAGTCGGCTTGAAAGTCAACACCAAAGTCTACCTGGATGTGCTGAAGAGTTTGGTGATCCCCTGATGCAATCAGGTGGTCGGTTGCAGACCCTGGGTGTGGCAGCAGGACTCGACGCCGGCCCACGAGTCCAAAGAGACATTAGGCTTGGCTTCAGGAGTGCTACAACTTTGTACCCTTCTCTCACTGGCCCCCTCCTACCCCCACCTGAACCCGCTGTACTACTTTGTTTTGTCATACGTCGAGAACATCACCAACATGACCTCCCACAACACCAAAGCCCGCCTAATCGCCGCCATCCGCCGAGTATTCGCCGGCGCTTGTGGAAAAGGCATGCTTCCAGTTCCGGGTCTGTATCGAGGCGGTGATTGAGGCTGAAGGCGGTTACATTGAATAGATGTCAGCTCTACAACATAATCAAGTTAGCTGAATTGATTTTTTCAATAAAAGTTTTAAAATAAAGCTGTAGTGTTGTTTTCTTTAGGGCGACAATTTTATCGTTCCACCCTGTACTTTTATCACCTCAGCTCTGGGATAAATAGTTCCATTACTGTTCTTCTACAAGGAGGAGTCTGTTTTTAAATCCCCCGCGATGGTTGATATACCATTAAAAAAAGAAACCAAGCCAAACAACACAAGTAACTTAACCTCGAGAATAAAATAATCCTAGACGAGTTGATGTGCTGTTAAAACCAATCAATCATTTGCTGAGTTTGAACTCTCTCATTCATACAGAAGGTTGGTTGTTTTGTTTTGTTTTACGGCGTATCAACCCTTTTCGGGTCATTTAACGCCGAATTATATTTTAAGCAATTCATTTTAGTATAAAAATAGTTTTTGTTTACACACAGTTAAATGTCAAAACCGTTCAATTTCAAACAATTCAGTTTAGCGTGATTACAGTTTCAATGTCAAAAACAGTTTCATTACAAACAAATCAGTTTAGCATACAAAACAGGTTCATTTCAAACAATTCAGTTTAGCTAACAAAAACAGTTCCATTTCAAACAATTCAGTTTAGCATAAATGCGCAGCTTAAATGTTAAAACAGTCCTATTTCAAGCAATTCAGTTTAGTTCTATTTGACCAATAGATAGGACCCAATTAGGTGCTACCACTCCAGGCTTGAGTGACCTGGAAGCGATGGCAATGAAGGGGTACTCTGCATTTCCCAAAGCTCCAGCATTACTGGGACCTCACCACCAGATTGTTTAGTGTTATAATCAGGACAATCGTTGGGAGAGGGTTTTACTCCTCTGTAAAGATGCAGTCGGTGTATTCTACAGCCCCAACTAAGTGGGCCACGTTGGAGTAAGTCTTATCTCTCTGCAGAGATGCAGTCGGTGTATTGTACAGCTCCTAGCCAACTAAGCCATGTTGGAATAGTCTTTGCCCTCTGAAGAGATGCAGTCGGTGTATTCTACAGCCCCAACCAACTGAGCCACGTTGGTGTAGTCTTTTCCCTCTGCAAAAATATCGTTGGTGAGATGTAGTTTTACAGCCCCAGCCGACTGATGAGTCAGGGCTACTACATCTTAAGATGGCCGGAGACTTTGAAAATTTTATCAGAACGACTACTACCCCCCCCCCCGCTGGCATTTACCATATCTAGGTCAAAATCGACATCGTCTTTAAGGGCGTAGCATTTTTATTTTCTTTGAGTCTGTTTGTCAGTCTGAAAGGAGTGGGGGGAGGGTGAGCGAATCAGGAAGAAACAAACAACTGAGGAATTTGGTTATTTTTAGAAGATACTAATGGGCAAGGTACAGCTCTAAGAACCCCCACTCACAGCCTGGTCATGATTCTTTCAAGGGGTTCAGGTTATTTTAAACATAAAACAAAAACAGGGCTTTTCACAAGATTACTTTTTATTAGAAGATAAATGGGAGCCGATTTTTTTCTTTTCTATTTCTCTTTCTTCTTTTTTTCTTTCCTGTTTTTTTTTCTTTTTTTATTTTTCGTTTCATTTTTTCTTTTTTCTTTTCATTTTCTCTTTCTTTATTTTTATTTTGTTTTTTGTTTTTCTTTTCTTAATTTTTTCTTTTCTTTTTTTCTTTCTTTTTTATTTTCTTTCCTGTTTCTTTTCTTTTTTGTTTTTCTTTTCATTTTTTCTTTTTTTCTTTTGTTTTTCTCTTTCTTTATTTTTATTTTGGTTTTTGGTTTTCTTTTTTTAATATTTTCTTTTCTTATTCTTTTCTTTTTCTTCTTTTTTCTTTTCTTTCCTGCTTCTTTTCTTTTTTGTTTTTCTTTTCTTCATTTTTTCATTTTTCTTTTTTCTTTTTCTTCTTTTTTCTTTTCTTTTTTTTCTACTTTTTTCTTTTTGTTTTCTTTGCTGCTTCTTTTTTGTTTTTCTTTTCTTCCTAATTTTTTCTTTTTTTTTTTCTTTTTTCTTTTCTTTTCCTCTTCTTATTCTTTTCTATCTTTTTATTTTATCTTTTATTTTCATTTTCTTCTTTTTTCTTTTCTTTTTCTTTTCGCTTTTTGTGTTTCTTTTCATTTTTTCTTTTCTTCATTTTTTCTTTTCTTTTTTCTTTTTCTTTTCTTTTCTCTTTCTTCGTTTTTCTTTTTTTCGTTTTCGTTTTTTTTTCTTTTCTTCATTTTTCTTTTCTGTTTCTTCTTTTTTCTTTTCTTTTTCTATTCTATTTCTTTCCTGTTTATTTTCTTTTTATGTTTTCTTCTTTTTCCTTTTTTTTTTGTTTTTTTTTTTCTCCATTTTTTCTTTTCTTTTCTTTTTTCTTTTCTGTTTCTTTTTCTTTTTCTTTTTTCCCTCTTTTTTCTTTTCTATTTTCATTTTTCTTTTATTTCCTTTTCTTTTCTTTTTTAAATTTTTTCTTTAAATTTTTCTCTTTTCTTTTTCTCTTTCTTTTTTCTTTTTCTCTTTCTTTTTCTTTTTCTCTTTCTTTTTCCTTTTTATTTTCTTTCCTGTTTCTTTTCTTCTTCATTTTTTCTTTTTACTTTCCGTTTCTTTTTCTTTTTCTCTTTCCTTTTCATTTTCTCTCATTCTTTTTCTTTTCTCCTGTTTTTTTTTTCGTTTTCTTTTCCTTTCTCTTTTCCTTCTTCGTTTTCTGTTTTCTTTTTCTCGTTTTCTTTTTTCTTTTCTGTTTTCTTTTCGTTTTCCTTTTTTCTTTTTCTCTTAGTCTTTTTCATTTTCTTTTTTCTTTCTCTTTTTTTCTTCTTTTCTTTCATTATCTGTTTTATCCTTTATTTACCTATATATCTAACTATTTTACGAAGTGAACTTGATATATGTCCAATTTAAAAACTTATTTCTAGCTCTGCCAGAGGGACGTAGAATATGTTCTCTGTTTCCCCCACCAGAGGGGTAAGACCCCTGTGAGAAAAACGGTGTTCTGGGTTGACAGAAAACTGCATCTGATCCTATTTACCAACCCCTCCGCTCGGGCAGGATATAACACAAGGTTCATTTTTAAGCGGAGTTTAACAGGTTTGAATTCAGAGTTTTCCTTCTCCTAGACTAGCTGCCTCACCAAGGCTGAAGAACCCAGTCTGTCCTACTATTTACCCATAGGTGGAGAAAACAGAAAAGAAAAAAGAAAACGAGAAAAAGAAAAAAGAAAACGAAGAAGGTAAAGAGAAAGAAAAAGAAAACGAAAAAAGAGAAGAAAAGAAAAAGAATGAGAGAAAATGAAAAGGAAAAAGAAAAAAGAAAATGAGAGTAAAAAGAAAAAAACGAAGAAAAGAAACAGGAAAGAAAATAAAAAGAAAAAAGAAAAAAGAAAGAGAAAAAGAAAACTGCATCTGATAGGCTTCAATTTTGGAGTTCTGAAGACTTTGCAGTACTACTTCATTGTCATTACTCCCAGGTCCACTCTGAATTGGTGTGATAGTTACTTGTTAAGGCCCCATCTATAGGTCGAATAGCTGAGTAAGCGCGAAAGATATTAAACTCGCTCAGGATTAAATAGTACCATTCCAGTTCTACAAGTATGGCTTTGGCATTAAATATCAGAAGTAATTCTTGAAGTTATAATTGTTTACTAAGGATTATGTTACTCCTTGCGAGTATTTATATAGCTTTCACTTGTGGTCCCTCACTAGAAGTATGAGGGACAGCAAGTCTCCTCAAGTCTCCAGGACTCTTCTCAGTATTTTGGCCAATCTCAACAATGCTGTAGTCTGGATGATCTCCACTTGTCCTCTGATCTCAAGCTCTTCCAGTCCCCTTTCCAAACCTTTGGGGATCGTTCCGAGTGCACCAATTGCAATCGGTATAACCGTCACCTTAATGTTCCTCAGCTGTCTTAGTTCTCAGGCAAGGTTTAAATACTTGTCTCACTTTTCGTTTTGTTTCATTTTCATGCAGTGATCCACCGGGGCGGCAAATCCCACTAGTCGACTGATACTTTTTTACGATCACTAGGTCTAATCTTCAAGCCGGGATTTGGTGATCTGTTTGTTTTTCAAAATCCCAGAGAATATTGTGTGTCTCGTTCTCCAGGACAAAGTCAGGGTTGTGTTGACACTATATTAGTGTGTGCAAACAAATGACTATTATTGAATCGATATGATTACTTAAAACTATATCATATTTACCAACCCCTCCGCTCGGGCAGGATATGACACAAGGTCAATTTTTAAGCGGAGTTTAACAGGTTTGAATTCAGAGTTTTCCTTCTCCGAGACTAGTTGCCTTACCAAGGCTGAAGAATTCAGTCTGCCCTACTATTTACCCATAGCTGGAGGGAGAATAATTGGATTCATACCTTTCCCAAGGGTATTAGTGCTATGTGAAATGCAATCAGTCTTGTCTAGGATTTGAACTCGTGTCGCCGTGTCCATTTCCTACGACGATAACCATTACACCACGGGCACCTACTTAAAACCATATAATTATCATTATTAGATAGAAATACTTAAAACCATATAACAGTGTGTAAATTATTTGTATTAGATAGGAATACTTGAAACCATACAACTGTGTGCAAATTATTTATATTAGATAGGAGTACTTGATACCAACCAACTGTGTGCAAATTATTTGTATTAGATAGGAATACTTGAAACCATACAACTGTATGCAAACTATTTATATTAGATAGGGATACTTGAAACCATACAACTATGTGTAGATTATTTGTATTAGATGGGAATACTTGAAACCATACAACTGTGTGCAAACTATTTATATTAGATAGGAATACTTGATACCAACTAACTGTGCAAATTACTTGTATTAGATTGGAATACTTGAAACCATACAACTGTGTGCAAATTATTTGTATTTTCAAATTCAAATAATTTGCACACAGTTGTATGGTTTCAAGTATTCCTATCTAATACAAATAACTTGCGCACAGTTGTATGGTTTCCAGTATATTTGTTATCCTCATTACAAAACTCATTGTAAAAAAACTTTTTTGAAACAACTCAACCAAAATGTAAAAATTTACGTGAATCCCAAACCTTTAAGCATAAAATATCCCCAGATGGGTTGACATGCTGTTAAAATCAATCACTTCTTTCTTCCTTTTAACTTCTTTCAATTTTTACTATTTCTCTCTGTTACATCTTTCAACGACAAAAAAAACCCCAGTGACCACGTACTGTTTAACTGGTTTGGTATGGTTTGGTTACGTGTCAACCACTATTGGTTATTTAATGTCAAATCCCGTTGTTTCTTTTTTTTTTTCATTATACAATGTGTGAAAGCACGTGCGATACCCTGCCTTCATCAGCCGCCAACCAGGGTGATAACACAGTTTCGGTAAATATATGATTTGTAAACACATTTTTTGATACACACAGTTAAATGATCAAACAGTTCTATTTCTAACAATTCAATTTAGCACAAGTCAACAAAGATAAATGCGTACCAAGTATTGTGTCCTCGTGGTGTAATGGTTAAAGCGCTGAACAGCGGAATCGTAGTACGCGAGTTCGTACTCCAGTCGCGCTATTACGTTCACTTTCGGGCAAATACCCTTGGGAAAGGTATGAACCCCCTTATTCTCCCTCCAGCTATGGGTAAATAGTAGGACGGACTAGGTTCTTCAGCCTTGGTGAGGCAACTAGTCTAGGAAAAGGAAAACTCTGAATTCAAACCTGTTAAACTCCGCTTAAAAATTGACCTTGTGTCATATCCTGCCCGAGCGGAGGGGTTGATAAATAGTACCAAGTATTGTTACATATCACTAACTATTCAATTCCACATCAGTACTTAGTTTACACATGGTTAAATGATCAAACAGTTCCATTTAGCATAAGTCATTTGTTTGTACGCAGTTTAAATGTCGTACAGTTCTATTTGAACCATAGATAGGATGCTACAACTCCAGGTCAGAGTGGAGCTAGGAGCGTGATGTAATGGTTAAAGCGCTGGACTGCGGAATCGTTGTAAGCGAGTTCGAACTCCAGTCCCGCTATAATATTCACTTTTGGACAAATACCATAGGGAAAGGTATGAACCCCCTTATCCTCCCAGCTATGGGTTAAATAGCAACACTGCTGTTCTTCTACAAGGATGGATTTGGCATTAAATAACCTACAAAGGTTGATATGCCGTTAATCAAAGAAACCGAAACCCAACCATATTACCTACTATAAGTCTATCAGATTCCTTTTTTTTTCATGAAATCAAATTTTTAAAAAAATAACGTTCATGAAAAATCAAGCAGCAATCAAATGATAAGGGACCTGGCTCTTGCACCTTGTTCCCCCATCTTTTACCGAAGAATTACAAAATTGATCGATGTTTCTCAAACAAAACAAGATGTTGGGTGTGCCCAACAAGACGGAGAGTATTTTCGCCGATCAACATATGCGCATCAACAAGGTTTCGAGAAATCTGGATGGACGAACATCCAGCTGCTAGTGACCTTGAACCTCCTCCTCTGGCTTACACCACCTCGTAACTCTTTCCCCACCGAAAAAAAGAAACGCCTTTCCATTCCCGGACCTCTCAATGGTTTTCATTTCACTGTGTTCCACTGTCAGGGAAGGTCGGATGATTCTTGACTATCTCTACTTGTTTGTTTACGTGTTCATTAGCCAAACTTCTAGATATTTTTTTTCATAATAGGGAGGATGTGGGGAGCCGGAAGGAAAGAAAGAAAGAAAGAGTAAAAAATCTTTTGATCTTTGCTAATAGTGAGCAAGTTTAACGCTAGGTGGAGCTAGCGTTTTATTAGATACGTATTTCTGCGTTTGTTTCCCTTATCTCTAGCCCACGTCTCTCTCTCTCTCTCTCTCTCTCTCTCTCATCTTTATATATATATATATATATAGTGCAAAAAATACAAAAACAGCTGTGCCGCCAACAAAGCCTTCATCAGATCATGACTCTGGGGTCAAATCATCGTTGCCGCCCTGAATTTAAACGTAAACAGCTCCGTCCCGTCGTCGATAACCGTTCCACTATGTAACAGTGCTGGACTGAGCTTTTAGTGATGTTTGAAGTGAGTATTATTGTTTAGCGAGAGGAAACCATATTTGTAGCCAGAGTTTTTGTTGTTGGTAAGCGAGGAAAAGTTTGTTTGGTTCAGCGAGGAAGATGGTGTAACGTATGTGTGTTTACGTTGTGTTGTTTCCTCGCCGAGTGTTGTAAGGCCCTCGCTAATACTTGTTGGAAATATAAAAGTGGTTGAAGATGAAGTAAGATGGCGAAGGTCGAAAGGTGTTGTTATGAATAGTTTTTATGTTTCGCAATTCAGAAGGTATCATGCGGGGTCACCAATTTATAGCGTTTCGGGAAATTGTTAATTTTCACTAACACTATATTTTTTTAGGCAACAGAAATGAATTACGAAACTTTTCTTTAACACACAACAAGGAAAACTTTTATTTGCAGCATGGAATATGGTTTGCTTTTGGTGCTGCAAGACTCGTGGAGTTTAGGCTTGTTAGTGTTGGAGACGAAATGGCTTAGCAGGGTGTTGATAAAGCAGTGGGGTGTTGATAAAGCAGCGTGTGAGGGATTGTGTTTAGAGTCACCGTGTATTTTTGTGTGTCTGGTATTTTTGGGGAGAGTATGCGTTATCTCAATTAATATGGACCAGAAGTGAAATGGGACCTAGTGTGTCGAGAGCAGAGTTACGCTCGGATCGACATAGCCAATTTTTGGGGTGACGTGAAGTGGTGCCTATGGAAGGCATGCTGAATGCATCCAATTCATATTCAACTGGGATTCCTTGTAAGAAATCCATAAATTAGATGGTTCCCTCATTGAGTGTCCATGTTGCTGCTGCTTGTGTTAAAGCCACAGTGAGATATCCACACTGGGTGGCTTGTCGACCTAAAAAGCATCGCTGAGCAGGGACGACCAAACGAACGTCTGTTCTGGTCGCCGTCACAAGCCGAAGAGACTGGGTTTGGCCGCTCACCCGTTTTGCTAGGCGGAAATGAAGGTCCGTGCTGAATAGGATAAGTCATCCTGATTGGGTGAAATTCAGTGTTGAATTAAATTGCGCGCCAAACCAAAATACGAGATTTTCCTCTTCTCTACAAGCTAAAAGCTGTAGGGCCACACACTTTCAATGCCTTTTTTTTATCTTTTTTATATTTTGTTTTTTATATATTTTATCTAGTTTTATTTCTAAAACCTTAATTCATCAAAAATTATATATGCTGTATTTTCTTTTAAACATATTTGATGAAATAGGACAGGCATTTCTTGGTACTATTTACCAACCCCTCCGCTCGGGCAGGATATGACACAAGGTCAATTTTTTAAGCGGAGTTTAACAGGTTTGAATTCAGAGTTTTCCTTCTCCTAGACTAGTTGCCTCACCAAGGCTGAAGAACCTAGTCCGTCCTACTATTTACCCATAGCTGGAGGGAGAATAAGGGGGTTCATACCTTTCCCAAGGGTATTTGCCCGAAAGTGAACGTAATAGCGCGACTGGAGTACGAACTCGCGTACTACGATTCCGCAGTTCATCGCTTTAACCATTACACCACGAGGACACCCCCTTAGGCATTTCTTGGTGGCTATTTTATCTTTTATCCGTTCAAATCTCCTTGATGTTCTCGACGTATGACAAAAAAACGAAGTAGTCCAGCGGGTTCAGGTCGGGGAGGAGGGGGCCAGTGAGAGAAGGGTACAAAGTCGTAGCACTCCTTCTGAAGCCAAGCCTTATGTCTCTTTGGACTTGTGGGCCGGCGCCGAGTCCTGCTGCCGCACCCAAGGTCTGCAACCGGCCACCTGATTGCACCAGAGGATCACCACACTCTTCAGCACATCCAGGTAGACTTTGGTGTTGACTTTCAAGCCGACTTCGAAGATGTGAGGTGGCATGATGTGGCCCTCACTTGAAACCACACCAAAGACCATAACCGTACCCGGAAACTTTGTTTTCATCACGCTCGGCACGTTGAACCGTCTGGATTTGCATTTTGAGGGTGCTGGCAATAGTCCTGTTGTCATAACTTGGATCAATAGAGACATGAGTTGCACAGCGGCGCATCTCCGATCTCGCTCGTTGAACATTGTGTCACTTTCAGACGTGATAGAAGGCTCCTATCGCTCTTGGGATTTGTACACAACTGGCCAACTAGTAGATGGTCTGCAACAAAAAAAGAAA
>CAUZXS010003079.1:0-74015 GCA_963585895.1 Sepioteuthis lessoniana | reverse complement strand
GGCTAAAGAACTCAGTCTGCTCTACTATTTATTCATGGCTGGAGACAGAATAATTGGATTCATACCTTTCGGAAAGGTATTAGTGCAATTAGCCTTGTGCAGGTTTTGAACTCGTGCCGCCGTATCCACGGGCACTTCCATATTTATACATATATATGAACACACACACACACACACACACACACACACACACACACAGGTATATATATATATATATATATATATATATATATATAGTATATATGTATATCAATTTCATGTATATATAATTTTTATCAATTATTTATATATATCAATTTTATTTTATATATTTAATCTTTTTGATTAATATATAAATATACATATATATATATATATATATATATAGAGAGAGAGAGAGAGGTTTATATTCGCTCCCAATACTTTTCTCCACATCTCACATAAGGATTATTTTCTTTCAATCTGTAACCAAGCATTTACAACAGCTTTATTTCTAGAATACTTTAATCAAGTTAACGTGCAACAATGATTTCATTAAACTATACTATATCAGAGTTGCCGTTATTTTCTCATAACTCATCGATAACGAACCTAAAGAAAAAAATAATTAAAAACGAAGAAAGATAAAAAGAGCGTTTTGGGGAGCGTTAAAGCACCCTTCTTTTGCTATTATTCCCAGATTCATTCTAATGGGACAAGTAGTACATATTATGGTCACATTTATCGATTGAATAAATCTGTTTTGAGATAATATGTAAAGTAATTTTGAACACTCGTTCATATCGCAGCAGAGTATGAAGTGTTTATCTGTTTACAATGATTGTAAATATATATTTTAAAACGTATATTATTGGAGACCATAACTGTTATAATAACTTCCCAATAAAATAACACGAGTGTAGATATGCCAGCTATGAGTAATGTAAGCAAGCTGATGCCAGCGTGCCATATTAGGGATAGCATAGAAAATTCTTAGAAATGTACTTGGAAAGAAAGAGATAAAAGATTTTGACACTTAATAAGAAACTGTGTAACTCGGAGATCAAAAAACATTCAATATTGATTTCAACACACAATCTGTAGGGGTGTAAAGGCTAAAGTGTTTGACTGCAGCCTCAAAGCAGCGAGTTTGAACTCCTGTCGTTCTATCATGTTCACTTTCAGACGTATACCTGTGGAAAGGCGTATACCTCCTTCGTCCTCCTAGCTATGGATGGAAATAGTATCACTACTGTTCTTCGACAAAAAGGGCTTTGGCATTTTAAATATTGCCGGAAGGTTGATATGCCAATAAACAAAGAAACCAAACCAAACATAAGCTGTTTATAAATTCAGATCCCGTTTGTTTAATTTTACACAAATTTACCGTCATACGTATTTAAAACCTTTTCAGTGTGACTTCATTTGTAAATTTTACTAGTTTTATATTAACTCAAATTTAAAATCCAGTTCTTAAGCTAGTCAACGGAAATAAAGTGGTTTAGATGGTCTAAGATCAGATTTTTCGTGTCATGGAAAAGTATTGTACTTAAATTCGTTATTCTTTTATAAAGTTTTTTCTGTTTGTTTTTAAAAAAAATAAGATTAAAAGATTTGTACGTGTATAGTCTTTATTTTATCAAGTTTAAGGTTTCATTCTAGGAATCTGTGTATGGCACTTGGCCAAGTGGATAGAATGCTCCCACTCTGACCAAGCCGACTGCAGTTCAATCCATGAACAAGTCATACTCAAAGCTCAGTTTTTTTACTTATTCTAGTAGGATTATCATCAGGTATTGAGGTATTTTTTTATTCATGAATATCTGGTGATTTTTTTGTAGTGGAAAAGATGAACAATAAAAATTCAGGGAGAAACCAAAACATATTGCAAATATAATTGTATTAAGGAGGCTGTTTGTACTAAACGGTAACAAGCCCAAGTCATTAACGGGAAGAAATTCATTTAATTCCTCCTTCCTAACGCTTCATACAGTACATTGGAGAGTAATTGCCCTCAATGCCCCCAGGGTATTCATAAGTCTTGGGCTGGTCGTCATGGTATTGGAATTTGATATACCAAATTTATTCGGAATAATTATTGGACTAAGGTTTAAAACATGAAAAATTGTCTTGCTTTGAAAAATAAAGCTCTCATTAAACAGGAGTCAAACAATAAATGAATACCAACAAGCAGTTTCGTACAGAATTGCCTTTCCTAACCTAAAGAAGAAAACGAAATCCTTGTCTTTTCTAAAATAATAATCAACATCAAACAAACATCACCAATTAAGTTTCTTGATAGTTTCCAAACTGTAAATGTCGGATAATTGCATAGAAGTATAGTGTAGTTAAAAAAACGAAAAAAATTATAAAATTGCAGTCACTTTGGTGTCACTTATTTAAAGTCAATATTTTATTCCGGCATTCTCAATGTAATTTTCCATAAAACAACCGTGACTTTATAAAATAATACAATATATATATATATATATATATATATATATATATATATATATATATAATTGGAAAATCTCTTTTCAGTTAAGTGTAATTGTTTTTTATTAATAACATTTATCATGTGTAACTGTTCGGCAAAAATTTTTAAATGACGCAAGAAAATTTGTAAAACAAACATGGGTTTGAAATGAAGAAAAGATTCTTTTTTTTTTGTCAGCTTATTTAAACACACTAAAGTAAAGTTAGCGACTATAGTCGAGGGTGACCCGAAGGCTCCCTTTTCGATAGCTACTACACCAAGGTGTAGGGGAGGGCGCTACTCCATTTCCTGGATTGCTCCACTTTACCCTTGAACCGTACCTTATAATGCTGAGTGTTAAGCAAGGTGGTATCAAGTTCCATTTTTAAAGTCTTTGGTATGACTCGACCTGGGATTGAACCAGGTCTCCCGGGCCATTGGCGAACACTCTAACCGCTGGGCCAATGTCTACCAGGATTTATATAAACGATATTTTTCATAAAAAGTCAAACACTTTTTCTAGACTATATATATATATATATATATAGGTTAGAAAAAACAGTTATATATATATATATAACAGTTTTTTCTAACCTGTTCTGTCAGAAACAACCAGCTAACCATCAAGATTCTGTTTCGGTAAGTTCACCATATTTACTTGGACAAATAAATGGTGATTTCATATTCTCCAGAAATTTGTTGATAAAAAATGTTTTAAAGTGGGCTCAGTTTACTATAAAACTTCTTCAGTAAAATGAAACCCCACTTTCTGTTTCTTTAAGAGTGAAGCAATGAAATTAAAATCTCTCTGCCCTAGTGCTTATTCTTTTTTTTGCGGGGGGTACACTTTTCATTTCTTCTATTTTTTCGTAATATTTTGAATTTTTGATAATAAAAAAACCGTTAGCTTTAGGGCCTAATAAACATGGTTAATTGAAAAGATTGAATAAAGATAAAAATATAAATGAACTATGTAAGCTTAAAACCTAGCAGAAAACTAATAATAATAACAAATTGGCACAGAAGGAGTAAAAGGCTAGACACGACTGGGTGGGCAAGGTGATCCACCGGGAAATGTGCAAGAAATTTAAATTTGACCATGCCAACAAATAGTATATGCACAACCCAGTACCTTTCCTATAAAATGACACACACACAAACTCCTATGGGACTTAGATATACAAACGGATCACCTAATCTCGCCCGAAGACCAGACCTTATAATAATCAACAAAAAAAGAAAATCTGCAAAATTGCGGACTTTGCTGTCCCGGCTGACCACAGAATAAAATTGAAAGAATTTGAAAAGAGGAGATAAGTACCTCGACCTTGCTAGAGAATTGAAAAAACTATGGAACATGAAGGTGACAATTATGTCAATTGTGATTGTGCTTTTGGCACGGTAACTAAAGGATTATTAAAGGGCCTGGAAGATTTGGAAGTTGGGGCCGAGTGGAGACCATCCAAACAACAGCATTATTGAAAATGCCAGAATACTGAGAAGAGTCCAGTAGACTTGAGGAGACTTGCTGTTACTCAATCTCCAGTGAAAAACAATCAGCTAACGCTAATCTGAAAACTATAATAATGATAATAATAATATAATCATCATCATCACATGAAGTCATAAACTTCATCGAACAGACCATGAAGACCTGGAGAGTGGAGCTGACAGCAGTAGGAAGAAGCATGGCTGAAACAAAGATCCAAAGAGGCATCTTCCAAGGAGATGCACTATCGCCCTTACTATTCATAATAGCCATGATGCCACTGAACCACATACTCAGAAAATGCACTGCCGGATACAAACTCAGCAGATCGCAAGAGAAGATCAACCACCTAATGTACATGGATGACATTAAATTATTTGCAAAAAATGAAAAAGAACTGGAAACTCTCATACACGCAGTTAGAATATACAGTCAGGACATAGGAATGGAATTTGGCATAGAAAAATGTGCCATGCTCGTCATGAAAAGTGGAAAACGACATATGAGTGACGGAATGGAACTACCAAATCACGACAGAATTAGGACGCTGGAAGAAAATGAAACCTACAAATACTTGGGCATCTTGGAGACTGACACCATCAAACAAGTGCAAATGAAAGACATGATCCGAAAAGAATATCTCAGGAGAACGCTAAAAATACTCAAGACAAAACTCTCCAGCAGAAACCTCATCAAAGGAATAAATACTTGGGCTGTGCCACTAGTCAGATACTCGGGACCCTTTCTCAAGTGGACCAGAGAGGAACTTAAACAAATGGACCAAAGGACAAGAAAACTAATGACCATGCATAAGGCATTACACCCCAGAGACGATATTGACAGACTATATGTATCTAGAAAAGAGGGAGGAAGAGGACTTGCCAGCATCGAAGACACCGTTGACGCATCCATACAACGGCTCGAAGACTACATAGAAAAACACGAACGAGGACTAATTACAACCATCAGAGTCGATACGGACAACACGATAAACGAAAGAATGACAACAACTAGGAAACAAAAATGGGAGGGAAAACAACTCTATGGCCGCTTTAAGCGTCTAATAAACAACATCTTACACCAGAAAACCTGGACCTGGCTAAGAAAAAGAAACCTTAAGAGAGGAACGGAATCCCTCCTTATAGCTGCACAGGACAACGCCATAAGAACCAATTATATCAAAGCGAGAATAGATAAGACGAAGCAAAACAGTAAATGTAGGCTATGCGGTGACAGAGACGAAACGATCAATCACATTATAAGCGAATGCAGCAAATTAGCACAGAAGGAGTACAAGGCTAGACACGACCGGGTCGGCAAGGTAATCCACTGGGAAATGTACAGGAAATTTCAATTCAACCATACAAACAAATGGTATATGCTCAACCCGGCGCCTGTCCTAGAAAATGACTCGCATAAACTACTATGGGACTTTAACATACAAACGGATCACCTAATCCCGGCCAGAAGATCAGACCTCAAAAGAATCAACAAAAGAAAGAGAATCAGCAAAATTGTTGACTTTGCTGTCCCGGCGGACCACAGAATAAATCTGAAGGAAAGTGAAAAGAAGGATAAGTACCTCGACCTTGCTAGAGAATTGAAAAAACTGTGGAACATGAAAGCAACGATTGTGCCAATTGTGATTGGTGCGTTAGGCACAGTAACTAAAGGATTATTAAAGGGCCTGGAGGACTTGGAAGTTGGCGGACGGGTAGAGACTATCCAAACGACAGCATTGCTGAGGACGGTCAGAATACCGAGACGAGTCCTGGAGACTTGAGGAGACTTGCTGTCACTCAAACTCCAGTGAAAAACCATCAGCTAACACTGATGTGAAAAACTCTAGAGGAATAATAATAATAATAATAATAATAATAATAATAATAATAAGAAGAAGAAGAAGAAGAAGAAGAAGAAGAAGAAGAAGAAGAAGAGCATGAATGGAGAAGGAAGAAAGATGAGAAAATATTTAAATACAAGAAGCAAATAATACTTGATATTATCCGTTTTGATTCTATATTCTACAGGATAAACTAAAATTCTGATATCATTGGTTGAACTTTGTATATATATATATATATGTCTGTGTGGAAAGAGACAGGGAGTATTATTGTCTAAAGAAGTCAGTAATAAAGATAGTAACCGACTAAGTCTCAGTTTGATATGATTGACAAAAAGTAAGGATTCACTTATAGTAGTTATATCGTATTTAAAACCTAAACAAGCACATTAATTTAAAAACTGGCAAATTTTTAACGGTTATAATGGTTTTCGCAACTGAAACCGTCAAAACCTCAGTCTCTGAAAACGGCAAAGCAAAATCAAATCCGGACCGAATGGTTCTACTGATATTATAACTAGCTGAGATACTAAGTACTTAAGCTAGTTATAATACAAAAACCAGAAATTGAAAAGTTGAACACAAAATTCCTTCTTCAAAAGGTCAATACTTTTTTTTAAATCTTATTACTTCACTTTGTTCAAAATTCAGAAACTCTTTCATTAAAGGAATTCTATAATGAAAATAGTTTAGCCCCCACCCACGGACCTCCTTGAAGGCGAGCGGATGGGGCTGCTCTTGTGACGACCCAGTCTCCCCAGGACACTCTTTAAGATACATTTACTTTGAAGAAAGAGGGTGAAAAGAACTCTTCTTTTTTGTGTTTTCACTTGAATTATAGTGAAATGTTTCCCAAAAGATTGATCGTTGTAGATCCTAACTGGAGGGATTCACATGTCGATTTGCAGTGAAAATCTCTGGTGACCTTTCCAGATGCGTACATTTTTGAAAATATATTACAGCAAAAGCCTTAAAACGGAATACTGAATAGAAGGCGTGTGACGTTACATATTTGACGAAAAACAGCATTTCCTTCAATCGCACTAGATAAACTCATATGGCAACTGCATTCACCGTATTGTGTTCATACAAAATAGTGACAGCTAATTTTAAGTATCTTAAGGCCAAACAAAGAAAATGACGACAGATTTCGAAGAAGCCCGGAAGGATTCTTGTCTACCTTTCTGTGAATTCGTATTCTTGTCACTACGTATGACGTCTAATTTCAAATCATATTTTCTTATTTCTACTTTCTATTTTGTCTTCTTAAATATAATTTCCGAATTATAAATACAATGTTTGTCAGATGCTTCCAAATTATTCCTCTCAAATTTTTGTACCCTTTCCTTGAGTTTATTTATTGACTGTATATTTATTATTTTTAATGCTTTTGTTTAGTTCTCTTTTTATATTGCTGTGATATAAGTCAGAAAGGGAGTAAATCGTTCGCTTACTGCATTGACTATTTCTTATGAGGATTAGTGTCAGTATTTTTCTTATGTTAATGAGACATTACGTAATACAAGGGAAAAATAACAGCCATAAATATATTGATGTAATTTTACTTTTGGTTACAGAGTTACAATACTATAAATTTTGTTAGTAATAATAGATTATAACATACGTTTTTATTTTATGATTTTTTCATTGTATATACCAAAACCCTGACATCTTTTGGTAAAACAAAAATTAAGCTTTTTATAAGAGTTTTCATAGGTGTATTTATTTATGGTAAATACTATATATATATATATATATATATACCAGATTGAGTCATACCAAAACCTTAAAAAATGGTACTTTATGCTTCTTTGCTTAACACTCAGCATTATAAGATACGGATTAAGGCTAAGGAGTAGCGTCCTCTCCTACACCTCGGTATAGTAGCTATTGAAAAGGGAGCCCTCGGTTCACCCATGACCACGGTCAGCCAACTTACTATATATATATATATATATGTGTGTGTGTCAGGTCCTATGCTACTGGTACCATGTAACCCAGTACTACCTGCCGCATGGTTGGGTCACCGGCGACTAAACTGGTGCCCCCACCATCTCTATCTAATGAGGAGGGTGGCTAGTCTCCCAGAAGGAAAAAAAACAATACTTTACAAAGAGCGGATGAACCCCCCCTATGGGGTCAACGGCCAACTAGCATGGGGTAGATGGAGACTCCTCAGCTACCGTAGTGGCAATCCATCTAGAAGGAAAACTCCAAATATCAAACCTGAGTATCTGGTATGGACCAATCGTCTCATTTTATGTACCATTGGAAAACTATACCACACTCGGAAAGTGGATTGCGTGCAGTGCAAGCGCAACTCACTATAAATAAACACACGTATAGGTACCTCCTTGACCTCTTTTAGTGTTCCCTTGTGATGCATTCTTACAAGTATCACTCAATTCAAAGTCCCAAGTCCACTGGCGATACATGTTTTGGTAATGCATACAGTGCACTGCGCACAGTGGCGACTCTTAACTTATCTTAACATCGCTTCAATGTCTAATCGAGGCGAAAGGCATGCTTCGGTGGAGTTAAGGGTGTCAAAGCAGCCTTTCTAGGGGAGCACTACTTGCTTCGTACGAGGATTAGAAAAGGTATGCCAAACAAATGCTTTGCCTCAAAATCTGACCAGTAGCCGCGGCTGGAGGATTGTTCATTTAGTGGTAACAACATTAAGGACAATAAATCGGCATTGTCAAGATATGAATTGGATATGATTTTCAGTGCTTGACAATTGCAGGAGAAGTGCAAAGAACAGAATCTTCCATTGTACAAATGTTTCATTGACTTATCAAAAGCTTTCAATACTGTCAACAGATCAACTTTTTGGAAGATCTCCCCGAAGTTGGGCTGCCCTGAGAGATTTGTGGGTCTGATTCGTTCTCTTCACAATGGAATGAAAGCCAGAGTTAGTTTCAACAACACTCTATCTGAGGAAATATCTATAAATAATGGGGTCAAACAGGGTGACATTTCTGAACCAATGTTATTCAATATATACTTTGCCATAGTCTTTCTCGTAACCTTTTATGAAAACTCAGACGGTCTACATCAGATATCGAACATCTGGCAGTGTTTTTAATCTCCGTAGACTACTCTCTCAAACAAAAGTCTCTTCTTCGTTGCCGAGGGAGCTGCTCTATGCGGATGACTGTGATATCGTTGCACATTCTGAAGATGAGTTGCAATGCTTTATGAACCATTTTATATCTGCAGTTGACGGTAACAAATTAGATGTAGTGCACTCTTTTGTATATCTAGGCAGTACCCTCTCTGAGGGATGCAGCCTCGACAGGGAAATCTCCTTCCGCATTGAAAGGGCTTATCGGTCTTTTTCAGCCCTTAATAAACGTGTGTGGTCCCAGCATGGTATCAAGTTACATACGAAAAGCATTGTGTGTAAATTATGTGTTTCGATGGCCCTCCTGTATGCAAGCGAGACTTGGACACTCTATAAACATCAATCCAAACTTCTTTCCATCAACGGTGCCTGAGACAGATACTTCATATCAAATGGCAGTCCCATGTTTCAGATACAGAAGTATTAGGGAAAGCAGGGCTACCAGTCGATGGTAATAAAAAGTTGTCTCCGATAGTTTGGTCACATTGTGCATATGGATGAAGGCTGTCTGCCGAGGAAATTATTCTATGATGAAATGTGGGAAGGAAAGAGAAGTGCATTAAAACCGAAGAAGAGATTTAAGGACACAATAAAATATTATCTGAAACAATCTGGACTATCTGTGGACCAATGGGAAAAATGGCTTCAGATAGAAGTAAGTGGCGGAAACTGATTCACGAAAGCATAGAATTCTTTGAGAATAGCCGTATGCAGTACAGCACTTACAAACGTCTGATTCGCAAAGGCGAACAGGGGCCAGCACCGGGTCCACAAAGTCACCACGCTAACTGTGACATATGTGGAAAATTGTGCTTGTCTCAAAAGCCATCTGCGTAAATGAGCAAAATCTATCTTGCACCTTAATAATGTCACTGCAAATAAAACTGATCGGTTGTGCCAATTCGGTGGCAAAATCTGTGGCAGCTTGGCTGGCCGGAAGAGTCACCGACGAACACATATAATATAAGGGGTGGGGGAGGAATGAAATAAAAGAGGTGGTCACGCTTGAAATCGAGAGGACAGCCATCATATATATATATATATATATATATATACGTGGTGCATTCAATAAGTTTCTTGATTTTTTTGTATAGGCATTCAAAATTGTCGTAGACTCTTGAAAATTCAGTATGTTATTGTTATACATCTTATGAGATGACTGACCAATTTTTATGATTCCAGGTTCAAATGAACAGCTATAGCAGGAATTGGCGGTGCTCGTGGTGTAATGGTTGTCCTGCGGAGCGGAGCGTTGGTAAATATGATAGCACGTATTTGAATACACCCTACTAAAGCCTGATTGTCACAGCTGGGGAATTTCAAAAAATGCAATCTGGACGTGAGGACACTTTAGAAGAACTATATGCAATGACATTCTTTTTCAAACTTGGAAAAAATGCCAGAGAAACGTATGGAATGCTTCAGACTGCTTTTCGACCATCTTGCATGAATTGAGCATCAGTTTTTGAGTGGCATAAGAGATTCAAGGAAGGCAGGGAGTCTGTGAGGGATGGTGAGAGGTGTGGGAGGAGTAAGCAAGTCAATACACTAGAGTTGATTGGCCAAAGGATTAGGGTTAGGGTTAATATGTTGAGGTTTTAAGGGAATTCAGGAAGAGATTCCGTCGGAAGAGGCCAACACTGGCATTTCCAGCAGGACAATGCACCAGTCCACAACTTCATCCTTGTCACAGACTATTTGACCAAGATGGGCATCAAGACAGTTCCTCACCTTCCCTATCGTCCAGACTTTGCTCCCTGTGACTTTTGCTTATTCCCTAAGCTCGGAGGCTGTCGTTATGAGACAATTGAGGAGCTGAAAGAGGCTGTGACGAAGGTCATTGGCACACTCACACAAGAGGACTTCCATGGGCCTTCCAGAAGTTGTTGGAACGGTACAACAAGTGCGTTGCAGCTGGAGGAGATTACTTCGAAGCGGACTAGAGTTTCATGTGTGTACTATCAATAAAAGTGCCCATACGAAAAAATTCTGGAAACTTATTTAATGATCCTCATACATACATATATATATATATATATATATAAACACAAGGCATAGAAAATTAAATATTATCAAAATTAAAACGTAAATAAATAATTATCTATTTGGTTAGAAGAACGAAAACCTTTATCTCTTTCGGTTACGTATACAGGCCTTATGTCACGAGATCAATTTTTCTTCAAAATCAAAGTCAAGCTTATACTGCATATCCCTGATGTCTGATGTTTGTGCAAATTTGTTTGCACAAACATCAGACAAACTCAGAATAACTGAATGAGTAACGTGGAAATATTATATATGTCTATTATGTAATGAGACTGAGTATTTAAATGTCTTCATTATCAGATTTACCTCCTCCCAAATCATTCTTTTGTGAAGCCATACACCTATAAAGAAGTTGTTTTCACTCCTGGAAACAGTACTGGAAGATTCCAACTCACACTGACTTCCGTTGGCTAATCACGTCTTGTTGCATGTTCTCAATAATTTCCAAATGTACTGCTGAACTGTTTTGATTCTTTAGAAGTCACAAGGACTTCAATTAGTACAGTTTGGGTTGGGTCAAGAATAGACTTTTCTCGTTAACCGAGAATGCATCAATAAAGTAATGAGACTTATGTTTAGTGTCGAGAAAGTAATAAGACAGATTATCTTATTTTTCTGTGTGGCAACCCAGCTTGAAAATCAGTTGATCAATGTTGATTAATCAACAATCCTTCTCATCGGATCTGAGGAGTGTCCTCACTTTTGACTCATTTTCCTCAGTTCCTACAGTAAACTGGGGCACTATAACGGGATACCTCTTCATTTGCTGGCAGCCAAAATTTACACTGCCTAAAAACCTGTTCACTGGAAAGAACATGACCTCCAAAAGTCTGTGTTAATTTGTGAAATGTGTCTGTGATCTTGTCCTGAAGTTTGACACAAAATATGATCTTGTTTCATTTTCATGACACACTTAATCAAGCACACTTGTAATATCCAAAATGTGAACTCTTCAAGACAAACATGAACTGAATATTTTCACATGGTTCAAGGTCAACGTAGATCTACTAATTTTTAATCAAGGTTGCTTACCGGAAAAGTTTTAAAAATCAGTCTCACCTTTCTTATCTTTCTTTTCTGTTCTGGTATTTTTGTTTTGCTTGTTTTTTTGGTATTTCCCCCCTTTATTCTTTCACTTTCTCTTTTCAGTTTGATTTTTTAAAAGAAATTAACGGTGACTTTACTATAGTCTCCTCCTAGTTTATCCAAATATTTATCTAGATTCTGTTTTATTTTGTAATGGTCTTTTCATATCAATTTTTCTTGGTGAACTTAAAATTTGGTTGGTATATAAGTTGAGTGAGAGAGAGAGAGAGAGAGAGAAAGAGAGAGAGAGAGAAAGAGAAAGAGAGAGATGTAGATAGAGACAACTGTGGCTTAATTTAGTCCACGTCGATACATCGATTGGTTTCCCGCAGCTTTCCCAGAAAAACACGCACACATTCAATATCCTTGCTATACATAGAATGTAATTATCTTTCTCTACATTGCTTATTCTTTCCTTTCACCAATTCGCATTTACTCTCCTTAGGCATGCACTTCCCCACAAACACATGCATAAGCATATACACACACTTGACCTCGTTATAACGTGATTGTAAAGATCCATAAAATGTCATCGCAAGAAAAAATCGAGGGCACGTTAAATTGGAGTTTAGGAAAATCAGCGTTAAAACCGCAAAAGCTTTTCCTTATAGAAAATCAAATAAAACTAATACAAGAAAAAGAAATAATAATAATAATAATAATATTTATTATTATTATTATTATTATTATTATTATTATTATTATTATTATTATTATGTTATGTGATGACAGACACGAAACAATCAATCACATAAGCGAATGCTGCAAATTGGTACAGAAGGAGCGAGGAAGGTGATCTCTTGGGAGATGTATAAGAGATTTGAATTTGACCACCGAACAAATGGTATATCCACAATCCAGCATCTGTGATGGAGAATGAGACGAATAAACTCCAAAGAGACATTGACATACAAACGGATCACCTAATCTCGGCCAGACGACCATTACAATAATCAACAAAAAAAGAGAACTTGCAAAATAGTGGACTTTGCTGTCCCGGCTGACCACAGAATAAAAATGAAAGAAAATGAAAAGAAGGATAAGTACCTCGACCTTGCAAAGGAATTGAAAAAACTATGGTACATGAAAGTGACAATTATACCAATTGTGATTGGTGCTTTTGATATAGTAACTAAAGAATTATCAAAGGGACTGGAGGACTTGGAAGTTGGCGGACGAGTGGAGACCATCCAAAATACAGCATTATTGAGAACTGCCAGAATATTGAGAAAAGTTCTGGAGACTTGCTGTCACTCAAACGCCAGTGAAAGACAATCAGCTAAAGCTGGTGTGAAAAAGTCTCAAGGAGTAAATATGTATCAAGAAAATTTGGAGAAAGAGGACTTGCCAGCATTGAAGACAGCGTTGACGCATCGATACAACGACTCGATGATTACATAGAAAAACACGAAGGAGGACTGATTACAGCCACCAGAAACGATACTGATAACACGATGGACAACAGAATGACAATAACTAGGAAACAAAAATGGGAAGGAAAACAACTCTATGGGCGTTTTAAACGACTAATAAACAACATCTCACACGACAAAACCTGCACAGGGCTAAGAAAAGCAACTTCATGAGAGAAACAGAATCTCTCCTAATAGCAGCACAAGACAACGCCGTAAGAATCAATCAAAGCGAGAATACATAAGACTCAAAAACATAGCAAAAGCAGGCTATGTGTTGACAGAGCTGAAACCATCAATCACATAATAAGTGAATGCAGCAAATTAGCGCCGAAGGAATAAAAGACTAGACATGATTGGGTCGGCAAGGTGATCCACTGGGAGATGTGCAAGAAATTTAAATTTGACCATGCAAACAAATGGTATATGCACAATCCAGCATCTGTCCTAGAAAATGACACACATAAACTCCCATGGGACTTCGGCATACACACGGATCACCTAGTCTCGACCAGAAGACCGGACTTAATAATAATCAAAAAAGAAAAAGAGAACTTGCAAAATAGTCGACTTTGCTGTCCGGGCTGACCATAGAAGAAAACTGAAAGAATATGAAAAGAAGGATAAGTACCTCGACCTTGCTAGAGAATTGAAAAAAACTGTGGAACATGCAGATGATAATCATACCAATTGTAATTGGTGCGTTTGGAACAGTAAATAAAGGATTGCTAAAGGGACTGGAGGACTTGGAAGTTGGCAGACGGGTGGAGACCATCCAAACGACAGCATTGCTGAGAACGACCAGAATACTGAGAATAGTCCTGGATACTTGAAGAGACTTGCTGTGACTCAGATTCCAGTGAAAAACCATCGGCTAACGCTGATGTGAAAAGCTCTAATGAATAAATATAATAATAATAACAATGACTTAAGGACAAAGAGATAAATGAAAATAAAAAATATAGAAAACAAAAACGGAGAGGGAAAACAACTGTACGTATACTTCAAACTAAAGAAATTGCGTACGAGATGATCTGGACATGGCTAAGTAGGAGGAACCTGAAAAGAGAAAGTGAATCTCTCTTAATAGCAGCACAAATTTATGCCGTAAGAATAAACTAGGTCAAAAGAAACTGATCACAGAATAGCAAGAGCAAGTTATATGAAAGCAGAAATGAAACATTTAACCACCTGATAAGTGAATGCAGCAAACTAGCATAAAAAGAATGGGTGGGAAATGTGATTCACTGGGAACTGTGCAAGAGATTAAAGTTTGGCTTATGTGACAAATGGTGAATGCACAAACCAGAAACTGTCCGAGAAAAGGAGATAAAATTCTCTTGGACTTTGAGATACAAAAGGATCACTAAATCCAGACTAGCAGGTCATTGTGCTAATTAACAAGAAGAAAAGAAATTGTCATTAAGTGGATTTTGCCCTTCCAGTGGACTGTAGAGTGAAAATACAAGAAAGCAAAAGATAGAAAAATACCTAGATCTTGCTAGAGGGCTGAAAATCTGAGGATCATGAAAGTAACGACGATATAAATTGTAGTTGGAGCACTTGCAATGGTCCAATAGGCTCTGGAAAAGAGATTGGGAGAACTGAAAATCAGAGAAAGAATCGAAACCATCCAAACTACAGTACTGTTAAAATCAGCAAGAATACATCCTGGAGACCTAACATAAGTTGCTGTTACTCGGACTTCATTGAAAATCACTAGTTACAACTGGTGGGATATATATATATATATATATATATATATATATATATATATATATATAGGATAGTGTTGATATAGAGTCAATGACGCATGGTGACAGTCAGTTTCACGCCTATGCAATCATATATATAAGATACTAGGTGCTTGCCAACGGTTCGGGAAAATTATGTCTTATAATTGCTTAATTTGTCATTTCCAAAACTTATCTTAGTAAAACTCACGCAAAGACGTATGAGCACTCTGTGAAAATCGATCTTAACGACAATGGTTTGCTCCTCTAGTTTTGACTACTTATTAGACTTTGCTTAGTTGTAGATAGGACGTACGGGGAACCCAATTAGAATCGACCTCGCTTATAAGACTGTCTTGTTTAACTATCAAAGCAAGCAATGAGCACAAAATAGCTTATAAATTTTTTAAAAAATCTCGGTAGAAATGTTCTTTATTTTGCTTAGATTGATTGATTGATTTCGAGAGATGTTAGAAATAAGAAAAGTTACATCCAATAACCGATTGATCAATCAATTCCCACTCAACGACTTCTGTGTTGTACGTTATATATCCATATAGATGTGTGTTGTAGATATTACTATTTATCATTTTCACCCTAAATACCAGATGTTGTCATTCTTCGTATACATACGACAGCCATTTTTGGTAGGTTTCTGCTGGTTTTAATTGTGTCATTATAAAGTAGGATTAATTGTGTTGCCACGAGAAATTGCATTGTGACGTGACTCACCAAATTACTGCTCAGGTGTACAATCTTGATTAATTCTATTTTCCAAACTATCAAAATAGCACAGTTTATTTATACGAGGGCGGACTGAAAAATTATAGGCCTAACGAAGATGACCATAACTTTTCCTTTTTTCAAGTTTTATTGAATTCGGTGAGTTAAAGAACCATGACAGGCGATTTGCACACATCTTCGAAGTGTGAATATCTGGTATAGAAGGCATGTTTTATGATTCTAGGTCATTTCCTTCTTGGTCGAGCTGAGAACTTTTCTGGTCACCTTCGTTTACATGTACGTGATGCATTCAATAAGTTTCCAGACTTTTTTGTGTAGGTATTTAAAATTGTCGTAGACTCTTGAAAATTCACTATGTTATTGCTATATATGTTATAAAAGGACTGACCAATTTTTATGATTCCAGGTTCAAATGAACAGCTACTGCTGCAATTGGAACACACCCTACTAAATCCTGATTATCACAGCTGATGAATTTCAAAAATGCAATCTGGACGTGAGGACACTTTAGAAGAACGATATGCAATAAAATTGTGTTTTAAACTTGGAAAAAATGCCACAGAAACTTTTGGAATGCTTCAGACTGCTTTTCGACCATCTTGCATGAATCGAGCATCAGTTTTTGAGTGGCATGAGAGATTCAAGGAAGACAGGGAGTCTGTGAAGGATGATGAGAGGTGTGGGAGGAGTAAGGAAGTCAATACATCACAGTTGATTGGCCAAAGGATTATGGTTAGGCTTAATATGTTGAGGTTTTAAGGAGGTTCAGGAAGAGATTCCTTGGGAAGAGGCCAGCACTCTTCAAATCGGGTCAGTGGCATTTCCAGCAGGACAATGCACCAGTCCACAACTTCATCCTTGTCACAGACTATTTGACCAAGATTGGCATCAAGACAGTTCCTCAGCCACCCGATAGTCCAGACCTTGCTCCCTGTGACTTTTGCTTATTCCCTAAGCTCAGACGCTGTCGTTATGAGACAATTGAGGAGCTGAAAGAGGCTGTGACGAAGGTCATTGACACACTCACACAAGAGAACTTCCATGGGCCTTCCAGAAGTTGTTGGAACGGTACAACAAGCGCATTGCAGCTGGAGGAGATTACTTCGAAGGAGACTAGAGTTTCATGTGTGTACTATCAATAAAAGTACCCATACGAAAAAGTCTGGAAACTTATTTAATGATCCTCGTATATATATGTTTTGGCTAATGCCCATGACGTGATCATTTTGGAACAATCCCATAATATCTAAGTTGAATCCTTGTGGTGCAAAGGCTAACGTTCTGGATTGCAGCCTCGAAGTTAACGAGTTCGAATTGTAATCGCTTTATTACGAGCTAATAGCCTGGGAAAAGATATGGACCCTTTTGTCTCCACCCTGTTATGTGTTGAATAGTATCACTTGCTTTTGTACAGGGATGGCTTTTGCATTAAATAAAACCCACGAAGGTTGATATACCATTTAACAAAGACACCAAATCAAATCATAATATAAAGCAATGCCTGGGTCTGAAGTTTTTTAAAGTAGGAAAGACGATGCATAGAGTCAATTCCACTCATTATGTTTCAATAACCTACTCATAAAAAGAAGAACTAACTTACATAACTGAAAACGAAAGTTTTACTTCAGATAAACCAAAAATAAGAATAGGTAGCAGTTCAAAATTAAGTACACCCATTTTATATATCTATATATTTCACTTTTGTGTAAAAAGATTTTGCAATTTTATTTTTGCTTTCAGATTTTTAACTGTGCCGATTATAAATAATACTTGATAATATCGATTTTCATTGTTTAATGTTCCGCTATAATCTTAGTATCTTTGGTTAAGAAGAAAATGAACTTTTTATAAAATGTGTTTGTTTTTCAATTAACCCTCTTGGAAAAATATGAATCAACTCCTCTCAAGAGTGAATATTTAGGAAATGCAACTACTGTAAACACGTAGTATATATAAATAAACAACAAATTTAGACGGGTGACTAATTAGAAACAGCAGATACTATAATCTCACAACTGATGAGTACTAAAATAAGCACAGCTTAGGAAATGCCCAAGAGTTGAGTCAATCAAACTTACAGTGAAGACACATTGAAAGCATCGCTTCCAATTAGATCACCAAAATTTAACAGCAATTATCCTATTCAGTATTTAAATGGGTGATCGTTAAGGAAGAACAGGTCCTGTAAGTAACCTAAAGATTGTTAAATATTTTAACAATGAACTGTAAACTAAATATCTAAAGTTGTTAAGCATATTATATTCAAAGAGTATTTCTTAGTTTGTCAGCAGTGCTTATTAGTTGGATCTTTTGTATTTTAGAACAAGATTAATTTCCTGGAATTTCGTAAATGTATCAGTATTCTTCTGAATAATTTCTAGCGTTCTAATTAATACTGTAATTTAATTGTTATTATTTATTTTCTTAGAAGCGTTATGAAATAAGAAATTTGAAATGGCCTTGCAGAATTTTATTTTAAGCTAATGATAGGCCTAAAAATTTTCTTCTTTGGATATGAAATTTACTAGCAAATATTACAACTATTATGATGAGACATGGGTAGTCGTTCAGGGTTATATCTGTCCCATAATAATTGTTGTATTTTGGATATGACAGTTAAATACATATGTTCCAAATACTATGAGAGCGTCATAGTGCTTAACATCAACACATTATCTTAGAAATATTCACTAATATTTATTAAAATATTATTTGAGTTTCTATACGAAGTGAGTTCAAAAAGTATCGAGACTGAATCTGTATTTAGTAAGACATAAATAAACAATAAATGAAACATTAATTTTCATTAATTCAGCGAGTTTTCATGAGTCAAAACTCATCTGAAACTCCTATTTTGATATGGTGTTTAGTGTTGGCCTATTTCTTTTCGTGTCTTTCACGTCTTCAGATTTTGAAACAATTCCAAGAAGATTGTTGCACTTGCACAATCCCGTGTTTTACCAAAAATTTCTGATAAATAATTTTCAAGAATTGGTACTGATTCATATCTAGTGGATATTTTTTACATCCTCACTTTATGTAAATTGCTTAACTATAGACGAGCCTTCATATAAATTTGAAATTTTGAAACCAAGATATTTAAAGATTCAGTCTTGATCAAACCGTTTTGTTTAATATCTGTTTCGATTGTATCACATTCTATCAGAAATAATAAAATCCTTTTATGTTTGGTTTAGAAGAAATTTAGCTTTTAGAGAAGAAACAACAATGTTTTGCAAAATAAATATTACACATCACCAAGTTTACATTCATTGACAATTTTAATATTCACATCCACAACTGGAGCAGACGAAAACATGGCATTCATGTTTTTGCCAGCTCCAGTTGTGGTTGTGGGTACACCAATATAACCACTGCTACTATAACTGGACTATTTTTATTTATATTTGTTTAGTTGTAAAGATATTGTGACTTTGTTATAAACCCCAGTCTTCACGATTAATGTGATTCGGATCTCGTCCAAAAATTCCGAAGCTGAGTACAAAGTGAAAAAAAATCAGAAAAAATAATGGTGAGAAAAAAAAAACTTTTATAGGTTAGGAAAGTGGGCTTTGTTAGTTCGGATCAATATTCCATATCGTATGACAATTATATGAAATCACCAACCAGCGTGTCGATTGGTCTTTGCAAGCAATGTCAGATCCAAAAGAAACTTAAGATATCCTTCCATAGGGAAAAAAAGAATATTGTGAATAGACTAGACCAACAACAACAGCAACAACAATGAACTGAAGTAAATATATAGGCTGGTTAAGAAGTAAAAACTTACATGACAGTGGGTAATTTATAAAATTTATTTTGTTGTCAATTAAAAATTGACACTGAACGGTTACAACCACTAATTTTGACTGTAATAAATAACTCTACGGAAAAGTGGTGCGACTATCTTATGTTGTATACCCTCATACAATTACAAATATAAGCGAAAACATAATAAAACATAATTTACGAACTTCAATGAACGAACGAACACACTTCTTTATAAAAATATATCTCTCATTCTTTATTCTCGAAAGGGTTGATGTTTCTGTGGTGTATGAGAGATGGGTAGAGAGACATATACTCAGAGAGAGGATTTCTCCTTCCCATATCTTCTTCCAGAAGCCAGGGGTTGCCAACGCTTGCACCCCCTTGTAAGCCGAGACACCTCTGATCGGCTGCGTGTCCCTCGCTCGACTCCGATTCTCTGCACTCTGTCTAAATCTGACTACGTGGTTCTCATCACGATGTTCTCCTTTCGGTTACACACCTGTTGTTGATCGTGCTGTCCTGTTTACTAATCACAACGTGACAGCTTGTCAAAGCACACGGGGTCACTAGGAACGAACCGAAAATCCATGGCATATGTTATATAACACTTACAAAGGTTTTCATCACCCACACCCACAGTTCAGTGGTTGCATAGAAGAAAAACTGACAGTCACCAAGCACCGTTGATTTCCTATCAACGCTATCCTAAATTACATATATTATTGGCTTAAATATGATCCCGTGTACATGGTGCGTTTAAAACTATACTGATGAAACTTCAAAATCAATCAAACAATGTATTTATGAATAGATTCGAGGTGGCAAAATCATAGACGGCAGTAACATGTTATTGCAATTGCTCCCTGGTTCACTCTGACCCGGAGTGGTAGAAGCTGTTCGGGTTCCATCTATGGGTCAAACAGGACTTTGTAATCATTTACTATACTTGAAACCATTTAACTATATGCAAACGTATGGTTAATATTACATTGAATTATTAGTATTACATAGCAATACTTAAAACGATTTAAATATATGCAAACAATAAATAGCAATACCCTAAACAACTGTGTGCAAACAAATGAACTCTGGCTTGTTTTGAAAAAATACTTTCAAACGATTAGTTTACAAATCATTTATTTAGTTTGTCTGCATGAACAGAATTTGGCATTAAATAAACAACAAAGATTGATATGCCATAAAACACAACCAACCAACCTACTATAACAAAAGAGAATAAATACTGTGGATGAAAAAAAATGTTACAGTGCTTGTTTATGGCCAACACTGTGTATAGCCCAGTTCTTTAGAAGATGTAAGATAAATTTTACGACACAAAATAATTCGATCTCGTGTTTCCCAGGGAAAAAAGTATCGGTTGATATTTACTCCAATATGAACGTTAGACATGCAATCAACTAAAATTATTAACAATTACAGTGTGAGGTCGACACAAGAATTTTGCCATATGTGAATCAATGTATTTTACTCATTTCTCCATATCGGATTCTTTATTTAATATGTAATTTACATAACTTTATATACGTTGATTGGGGCTATCTCTGGAGATGATTATTATTGTTTATGGTAGTACAAACATCTAACGATAGGGAAGAGATATAAGGTCATTGTAAATCCCCCAGGTTTTGCCGTAGCCAAGAAGATAGTCAGTAGGAATCTACCTTCGTAAAATTAGTCTGTTGGAATTTAGCCAAATTTGACATGTCATCCCAGAAATACAATATTTCTATTATTAGTAGTAATATTTCCATGGTAACAAGACCATTATGACCGATGTTGCACAGGGGTTAAAATGTTCTTGGAAAATGGAAGAAATAAAGAAAGAAAATTATGAACTTCGTGTAATTAACATTGTAGGCGCTAGTGAATAGGAACTGTTCGGCATTAAAAATTCAGCCTTAAGCAAAAGTGAAATTTTACGTTCAAAGGTCGACTGTGAATTCCCCTGAGGCTTGCAATGTTAGAATTGTGTCTTTCGTGTTCACACGAAGAAGATGTAAATGTAAAAGTGGTGCGAAACTGTCTTATAGCAATGCCTTAGTAGGTCAGTTAGTCTTGCAAGCCGTTAATAGTGAATTCGCTTCCAGCTTATGACACTGCCAAGATTTGTAGATTGGTCTCGCCTAAGTAAATATCTAGAAAGAAGAAATCGGTTCAGGTGACGGAAAAAATGCAGTAAATAATTTTTCTTTTTAGTATTAGAACCATGTGAATTATTTAATAGATCACATTTCCTCTCCAAATAACTACCAACGGGTTTACTTGATTACATAGTATCAGAAGTTGGTCCACCACATTAAACTCGACTAAGCGTGGCATTTTCCTTTAGAAATAGCATTTTACTTACAAGGGGGCGCTGAAAGGTTTCTGACCGGACCAAGTGTCATGAAACCTATATGCTATTCCACCTATATATTCCACAGATCAGTGCACATTTCACATCGTTTATCAAGTCTCTTTTATCTGCGCCTCCCGAAAAATCTAAAATACCCATGCATTTACAAGAGACACCCTGAAAATAAATCTTTCTATTTATTCCTACTGAATATAAGGAGTCCACTAACTCTGTTGAATAAAACAAGTTTTCATTAAAGAAATATTACAATTGTATCTGTTATAGTTATCATTCATTAGAAATCTAGAAATATTTTGCCCCACCACTACCATGTGAAAATCATACTCATTAATAATGGTTTACTTAGCTAGCATGCTAACTATTATACCATACGAAGTGCTCATTGTATCTGTTGTAGTTTTCATGGCAATAAGTAAATATTTATTCAAGCTTTCCGCCACAGAGAGTGTGCGACAGAAATCTTTAATCGGACTAAAACTGATTTGAATTCAGAGTATTCGTCTCCGAGACTGGTTGCCAAAAGAGGCGAGTCTGCTCTACTATTTTACTTATAGATAGAAAAGTGATGGATTCATGCTTTTCCCAAGGACGTTAACGTGAAGTGAAATGCAAACAACCTTTTTCCTGTATTTGAACTTGAGTCAATGAACTCGTTTCTTACACCAGACTGGAAGTCATGAAAATAAGTCGGAGACATTACTTTTGGAGCATCTCTCATATATCATTGAGATTTTTCTGCATTTTTCCTAGCGCATTCTTATATCTTCAGCAAATTCCTTGTGAAGGATAAGATTTCTGGTCTTTAAAGTGTAAACCAGAATTAAAGAGAGAAATCCATAAACTTGCGGTAGCTCATAAGATTCAGTATATAAATTGCTTGGCTAGGTTTCTAACCATTGTCTCCATCGACATATTCTCTCATGGTATAGTTTGTGAGCAGTCCTTGGTGATTCTAAGTCCGAGACAGTACCTCTTCGTTACACTAAAGAGGTGGGGTAGGGGTTTCAGTGTGTTTTTTGTGGCAGTGACCGACGGGATGAGGAATTTTTGTCTTTAGTCACACGTAAGTAGGTTAACATCCACATTAAACTCAACCACATTCTCTCACGTGAATAATACCATCGTACCTATATGAATGCATGTCTGTGCATAAATCCCATTAAATAATCATTACAACATCTGGATAACACAGAAATAACGACCATATATTGCAATTAATAATGTTCGGCTTTCGCGATATATTTTCTACAGAGGAGTGATACATGGAAAGCAAGGAATCTAAAACGGAATCAATTTTGTGTGACAGAATGTCCGAGGACAATAAACATACTAAAGATATCTTCTATATTTCTCAATTGTGGTTATGATTTATTAAAAAGTTTACAATTCCTTAATTTAAAATATTAATCACTCATCCTGTAAATACTGTAACAGAGGAACCACACACACACACACAAACAAACACACGCACATGCGCGCGCGCATATATATATATATATATATAGAGAGAGAGAGAGAGGGAGAGAGAGATGAACAAAGGTGATGATAAATAGGAATATTTCTTAAATTTTGTTTATTTTTTATTGTTGTCAATTTAGTTTCAACATGAGGTCATTGTCAGGAGAAAAAAACTTTAGCGGTAAAAGTGTTTTATAAAGTTTTTAAAAATTTTCTTAAAAGAGTTGAGATGCTTTTAAAAAAAAGGACATGCAATTGTTTGGTGGCATAGCATATCCATCTGTCGAATAAATATTTTCTCATCCAAAAGTATTTAATTGATCTTATATATATATATATATATATTATGTTCATATATATATATATGTGTGTGTGTGCGCGCGTGTGTGTGTGTGTGTGCGTGTGTGTGTGTTTGGGCAGCATTTCTTCATTAATACATATTTCATTGAACAATACAGATATCTTTTGTCTACACATTTTTTTATATGTTTTTTCAAGTTGCCGGATTGATCTTATGGTATCTGGCGAAAATTAGTTAATGAAGCTCCCATAACTAATTGGTACCCTAGTACTTTCTGACCGAACTTGGGCCTCATCAGGGTGTGTCATATATCAATCTAAATGTACTTTAGAAGATTGTATCTCTGAAAATGACAGTATATACGTTGGCTTAACGTCAACTACCCTATCGAGGTGACTTACTATGCATTTATCTGATACCAGTTCAATAGCTCAACATCTAAAAAAACATTCCTCCCAAAAACTGAGCTTTTAAAAATTCTTACCGAAAACGCAACAATATTAGAACAACAAACTAACAAACAAAAATTACAAATATCGAGGCGCTCTATATCAGAATGAAACAACCTAAACTCAATCGAATCAATTTAGAATCCAGTACTTATGAATGTAGATGTCTTTAGCAACTGCTGCTATTTATAGAAATATTTGAAAATGAAACGCTACCACAACACACTAAATAAATAGCAAGTACTTACTAAGTAGTAATGAACATGCAAAGGTCATATCGCTTTTGCAATATACGCACCCCTGATGATGGTCCAAGATCAAGCAGAGAGTACAAGGATACCAATTAGTTAGAGGAGTTTCATTGACCAATTCCCGCGGGATACCATAAAATCAATGCAGCAACTCGAAAGGACATATACAAAAATGTGTAGACAATAGATGTCTATATTGTTTGATGAAATATATATATATACATATATATACGCATGTATTTATTTATTTATCAAACCCTCCACAGTTTCCTTATCCTAGACTGGTTGCCATACCAAAGTTAAAGAGCTGAGTCTGTCCTACTATTTACCAATAGCTGCATAGAAAATAATTGGATTCATACCTTTCCAAAGACTATTAACGCTACGTGAAATGCAAAAAACCTAGTCCAAGATTTGAACTCGGGTTGTCGTGTCGATTTCCAACGTACTTGTAGCACTCCAATTTTAGTATATATATATATATATATATATATATATATATATATATATAATTTACAAAGCTTTTTTGCTTAGATGTGGTACAAGGCCGCTGGAATGGGCACCCAGTGAGATTCGAACTCACTCGTAAAGGTTTACTAGTCTAACTTGCTACCACACATACACACACACACACATATATATATATAGGTATACATATATGTGTATATATAAGATAGCAAGACGGGTAAACCTTCGTGAGTATATATATGTATATATAACCTTCACGAGTATATATATATATATATATATATATATATATATATATCAACGATGCCTGCGACAAATACTTTAAATTGGATGGTAATCCCATATCTCAGGTACAGTATTAGAGAGAGCTAGGCAACAAAACATTGAATCCAAGGCAGAGAAGAGTTGTCTTCGTTGGGCTGGTCATGTCGTTCGAATGGATGACAGTCGCCTGCCAAAGCAAATTTTTCATGGTGAAATGTGCGAAGGGAAGAGAAAGACATCAAAACCAAAGAAAAGATCTAAGGACTTTGTAAAATTTTGCCAAAGACATTTCAGCATATCGGTGGACCGATGGGAAAAAATGGCACTGGATAGATGTCAGTGGTGCAAACTGATTCACGTGGGCATAGAATCCTTTGAGAACAACCGTGTTCAGTAAGCCGCTTACAAATGATCAGGTCCACAAAGTCACCATGTCAACAATGCCTTTTTCTGTGGTAAATTTGGCCGCAACTAAGCAGGCCTCAAAAGTTATTTGCAGGCGCATAGAACCTTAAAAAGCTTGTGGGGAGAAGAGAAAGGAATCACAAAACTCAATAGGTGGTCTCACTCGAAACCGAGAAGAGAGCCTATATATGTTAGCTAGATATGTTAGCAAACCTTCTCGAGTGAGTTCGAGTCTCATTGGGTGCCCCATTTATATGTCAGTTAGCTAGACTTGCAAACCTTTACGAAGTTTGAGTCACATTAAATGCCCCATTTATGTGGTCTTATGCTTCATCTTAGCAAAAAGCTAAGTAAATTCTTATACATATAGCACCTGGTTAATGAGTTTTCATTATTTTTGGGAGGAATATGTTTCAAATTGACCGTGACTTGACCGGTTCGTTTGTATGTTTGTCTGGATGTTTGTGACTATCCAGTTTTAATTCAAAACAGGGTATTTAAATTTCATGAGGGGAGTGCCTTTCAAATCAACAGTGACTGGTTGGCTTATTTGTTTATATAAATGTTTGCGACTGCCAAATTTCATTTCAAATCCAGGTGATTAAGTTTCAAATTAAATTCAAGTCGCACATATGTTTGTAGAATATTTATCTGTTGGTCTTTGTTTCATTCAGTTATTGGTTTTATGTTCATATCTTTTTCAATTATTTGTATAATGGTGAATTTTGCATCTCTGTTAAAATCGTGACCGTTTGAGCGGAAGTGTTGCTCTGCAGATATTAGATTGCTGAGATCCATTGATTTCATTGTATCTATAGTTATTTAATCAAAAATAAAATGTTCGTTCTGACTTTCCGACGTATTGTTTTTGGCATTGCATGCAATCCAATAAATGAATTATATTTTTACTTTTGTAATTTGATTCATGGTAAATTTCAAAAGTCTTTATGTGAAATAAGCGAATGATTTAGTTGATTTGAGGTGTTTGCAGCGCAGGTTGTTCTTAATATTCCATGGTGTGCAAAATTTAGTAGATTTTATTGTGAGCTTTTTATAGATTATATTATTATTTAGTACGTTGTAGCTTCCTACAATTTCTCTGAGGTTATATGGTCGACGATAGTTTAGTATGTCTGATTCTTTGAAAAATTTGAAGTTTTCTTTCAAAATATCCCATCTGTTTTTGATGATTTGAGCTTATGGTGGAGAGTACTGTTGAATGTTGTTTCGAGGGGGGTGCGATTTATCTTCAATTTGGTTTTAGTTTTAGTGTTCCTGATCTGGAATTAAAATGGTTTTGGTTATCTGGCTTTCAATTAAAGAATGGGAATATCGCCGTGCCGAGAGCTGCAGTTGTAGTTTACCGCTTTGTCTTCTTAAAACGTTTTCGTCCGTGCAGATTATTCTTAGTCTACTTGCTTAGAATCGGGTATTCTTGATATGTTTGAGGTGAGAAAATCTGTAATGAATGTTGGTGCTTTTGGTGAGTTGTATTGTTTGCAGTTATTTTTTCTTGTCAACATATTCTAGTTAACTTTTTGCGATCATATTTGATAGAGTTCTGCAACATGTTTAAGTTGTTCAGGAAATTGTTCACCTGAGTATATGATGAATATGAAAATGGTTGCGTATGGAGGAGCTGCAATAGTGCCCATGGCGCATTCTTTTGTATGAAGTGTCAATCGTTAATGTTGTTAAATGTTAGTAAGTGTTGCATTGTGTTTTTATTACTTCTGTTGGATGGTTTTTGTCATTCTTTTGTATTCCCATAAAACTGAAAGTCTCTCGTTGAATTTGATATTAGAATATAGGGATCTGACATCCATTGCGACCGGAATTGCATCTTGTGGTAGTATTTTAAAGCTGTTGATTTTGTTTAGGAAGTCCTTAATATCACGTATATAGGACTTTACTTCCTTAGCAAGTGGTTGTATATTGAGATCTACATGTCTAGATAGTTTGGTTGTGTGACAGTTACTTGAGGAAATCGCCGATCTTCCTCATTTGTTTATTTTATGTATCTTAGGCTGTAGATAGAAGCGGGCGGATCACTGATAGATTTTAGAATCTCGGATGTTTCTCTGTTGATTAGATTTTTTCTGGATATATCATTAAATGAATTTATAATAATGTTTTGATGATCTTCGAAGGGGTCCATGGAAGTTCAGAGTAGAGTTGTTTGTTATTTAGTAAGTTGTTGACTTCTTTTAGATATTCATCCATGCTTCAGATGACTGTTGCTCTGCCTTTATCAGCTTGTATTATGATCAGATCAGGTTAAGAGTTCTATTAGAACATCACGTTGTTTTTTTTTTTGTTTTGTTTTGTTTTTTGAAGGGGCGGGTTTTGCTTCTTTTTTTTAGGTTGTCATGTTGTATACTCAACACAATAATGACGAGCGAAGACATTTCTTTTATAAAAATATACCTCTCACTTTATTTGAAAGAGTTGTGTGTGAGAGGGAGTTAGAGACCGAACAGAACTGCAACATATTGACCCCCACTCTTATGGCCATCAGCGTTTCTTTCCCGTTCTCCTGGGCTGCTCAACTGGGGGCCTGGGGCCCAGCCTCTCTGGGTGATGGTTTTCTCTACCGCATCTTATCTCCAACTCGTCTGATCCCCAAACTCATTCGGGAGTCCAGAGGGTCCCTTCTGCTGGGTGCTGGCTTTCTCTACTACATCTTGTCTCCAAAAACTCTCTGAATTTCCTATGCACTGAGTTATATAATAGTTCAACGCCCACTCAATATCTCCCCATAACTGGCCATCGGAATATGCACTTCCGCCGTCTTTGGAATGGCATGTTTGATCGTCATCGAGCAGAAATAACTGTCATGCAGTTCACAGGTCACTCTCTTCCGGTGACTGTACCGTGGGATTTTAACCCTGTCCCATATTGACAGCCAAGCTCGCCCACGCCAATGGAATATGCATTTCCGCCGTCTTTGGAATGGCATGTTTGGCCGGGTCGGAGGTCAACATACAACAGTCATGTAGTAAGTGTCATTCTTTGGGTTATCGTTATCTTCTTTTACTGCAATTTCAAATGTTTGGATGGTTGCGACTATTTTGTTGGGATTGAATATGTTGGTTTTTTCTTAAAACGAGTCGAAAATGGTCAATTCGTGATTGAATAGCCCAAAATGAACTCTGTCAAATTCTTCTGAAAAATGATTTTCCATCGTTTTCCAGTGTGAGGTTATTAAGATATAATGGACGAGAGTAAAAATTGAGGCCTTTTTAAGTTGTTGAAATATATTTATACTGAATTTGCTTGGATTTATTACTCGTTCGTGTGGGTCATTTTAAGTCTTTCAAAGTTGCTTCGTAAAATTTCGAAATCTTCGATTGTAGTAGTTAAAATGTTTTTATCTGCTCTTCCAAGTTGGGACGTTCCTTGTCTTTTGAATAGTTGTACCTACTTGTGGGAGTCTAAGTGTGCTTACCTAGATTTGTTTGTTAAGTAGTGCCTTTTTTTTTTTTTAGAAGTTTCAGTGTTATTGTTACTATTTGAATTGATCAATATTAGGGGTTCAGCTCTCTTATTTCTTGCTATTTTGAGGATGTTTGCATATGTGTATGATTTGAGCTAGTTTCTCCCTTGCTTCTTTTGCCGGGCTATTTAGGTGTGGTTGTTTATATTCGATAAGAGTTTTTTTTTTTTTTTCGCATTGTTTTTTTGTTTCGCATTGTTTTGGGTCTTGTCATTGGTGTGGACTTCCATGTGAATGCGCACGTGCCAGGGTGGCTCAATAATTTCATTAAAATCGGAAGAGATATTCAGAAATTATTGTACATCTTTTTACTCATACATATTTTTACAAATCCTATGTTTATCGCATATAACATTTTTTTAAATGCCGAGTTATAAGTAAACAAGATCCATGATTGGAATATAGTTCTAAAACTAATCTGTTATTTTATTTCTAACAACAAAATTTATAAGCACTTCATAATCATAATCATCATTATCACTATAAAGCAAATCACGCAAAGTATATTGCCATTATTATTGTTTTTAATCGTATTATTTCATTCTACCATTTGTTTGCTGCTAGAAATTATTTGGAAACATGTGTCGTTCAGTAAAATATTCTCATGTGACCTTTTCCAATATAGAAAACTGGGTCAGCTCACCCAGATGTGAATGCCCTGTAGAACAATAAAAATAATGATATCACAAAGAATAAAGAAACAGACTGCATGAACATTTTTTTTGTATATATATATATATATATATATATAAATTCTGTTAGAAATTATTTTTATCTCGTTACTCGCGACAAAAATAAGGCGCCACACGTAGTGTAATAGCAAACTAAGTTAGCTGATCACTGCTAAGGAGTTCGATTCTCACGGTCTACTGCAAGCTTCTGAACTGGTGCCACATTAAATTAAGCATGGTAAATGACTATAATAATAATAATAATAATAATAATAATCGAGTTTAACAAGCAAACCATAGTTAAGTGGTTCGATTTTCACTGTGTGATTTATCATTCTGTTCTTGTACTAAATATAGCTTGGTAAATGACTAAATAATAATAATAATAATAATAATAATAATAATAATAATAATAATAAGCTACCTATTCTAGCATATCAGGATTAAATTATTCAATTCTCACTGAGTGTCCATACTTCTAGGCCTTGACGAGGCTGTTTGCATTTCTCTCCGCAGAAACGCTCGAAAGGCACGAATCCTTCTCTTCACCCTTTCACCAAGTTGTGAGTAGACAGTAGGGCAGACTGTAAAACTCTGAATTTAAACTATCTGTACTCCGCAGAAATGACCTTGTGTCGCATCTTTCCCATAGTTGAGGGATTGGATAAGTATATCCTCACTGCTGAAATGGGTATTTTTGTGAAGTTACATGCCTATTTCCCCTAAAACACGACAGTATCATTTACATGTTTATCGGCACTTCTGTCCAGGACTAGACTGTAGTATCTGCGAATTTCTACCAAATATCAAAATGTCGTTGATCTAAAGTGTGGAAGAACAGTATATCACATCTCAGCAAAGGTTACAGACGGAGGAACAAAGGCAAAATGAAGCATTCGAAAAAGTCTTACTCTTCCTCGAATTTATTTGTCTGAAACACAGGTCCCAAATTGCTGAGTAGTCACCTATCTAACCATTGAACAGCCTGATCGCTGCTTAACTTCGTTGATATAATGCTTTAAATGTCACTTGGCCGTAAATCAAATCTCACTGTTCCCTATACATGTAAATAGGTATTTTTATAAAAATAGCTTATGTTCCTTCACACCTGGAAAAGGTAGAAATCCACTACAATCCGTATGTGAGATCAGAGTTTACTTCCTATAGTTGCTACAATGTAACCTATTACAACCTGTTTCGAAAGTAACACTTATTCTTACAGCTCTGAGGAGCATAAAGACACTTGACATTACTTCCAAGTCCTCTCAGACCTAGAATGGTAGAACCTATCAGGGTCACATTAATGGGTCAAATAAATCTGGAAACTATTAGTATAGAATATGTGAAACGATATAACTATAATAAGAATAGGTTTGGTTTGTTAGGTTTGTTTTTATGGCATATCAACCGTTGTAGGTTATTTAATGTCAAATCCATTTTTATACATATGAACAGTCAAATGTAAAAACAATTCTATTTCAAACAATTCAGTTTAGCTTAAGTACCCAGTTTACTTCTATTTGACCAAGAAGTAGGACCCTCTCAAGTGCTCCCACCCAAGGCCAGAGTGGGCCTTGGAGCGATGGCAATAAAGGGGTGTTCCGCATTCCTCAAGGCTTCAGCATTATTGGAGCCTCATCACCAGATTGTTTAGTATCATATCTAAGACACTCGTTGGGGGAGTCTTACCTCTTTGTAGAGAAGCACTCAGTGTATTCTGTAACCCCAGTCGATTGGGCCAAATAAGAATTGTTACTTGAAACAATAATTGCTTACAAAAGATTACAATAATTAGTAATCATGTAATTGATTGAAATACTTGAAGCTATATACTGGTGAGCAATTTATTAGTATTAGTAAGGAATACGTGAAAACTTATAACTGTGTGCAAAAAAATGATTTTTTCAAAAATAGGAATGGTTACTTGAGGCCATTTAAATGCTTGCAAAAAAGATAGACTTCGGTATTGTACAAGTTCACCAAGTCTGACATGCCGTAAAACAAACCAACCAGCAAATAAACCCAATTACACCAAATAATTTCTCAGAAGACCAAAACTGGTGTTTTATAATAGCCCCTGTCAACACCATCAACACCTTGGTATAATGGATGTTGCGGACGTTTGTGGAGTTATGATGAACTGGTGACGAATACAAATTGACCACTGCTGTTGTAAACCTCTGAGTAACACATAAGCGCTCGTTGATTGGCTCTGCGTTCACTTGGTAATTGTGAGATTTAATTTGATTCAAAAAAGTTAACTGGAGTTTCAGACTCTAAAAGAAATAGTTGACTATTTTGGGTATAAGCAATAGAAGTTGACTATTTTGGGATAAACTGGTGACTCTTTTCCTCCATCAACTGATCAAAACCACTGTACGTCTTTCTTTTGAACTCAGTGAAAAGAGAGAAACATCTAGCATCTAGAATAAACGAGGGACTTTTTAGCGAAAAGAATGTAGATTTCTTTCGTCACCTGAGAACAAATGACAACCTTCCTTTTCGAAGGATTCGAAACAAGATCAATTTTTGAAGCCTCACGCAAACATTTCTTTAATAAAATTCAAAAGCAAAATAGAGCCAAAAATACAGCGAAAGGAAACAAAAAAAGACGGATTATTGACCATGGGAAATGGTAACAAAGGTAATAGAAGGAACTCGCTTTATGGAAACAACATATAACTATGAAGACTGATTATCCATCGAATAGTTTTCACGACATCAAATGATGATGATGATGATGATGCCTGTAATTTATCAGTTAAGACAAGAGAAACGATAAAAGTGCATTTACTTCCTTATCAATATAGTTCCCAAGATACAACATATATTAAGGAATACCTCGATTACGAGACATATTTTCGATATTTAACAGACGTAACATAGTATAAAATAAATCTTTATTGCTAGCCTGTGATTGTACGATCTCTCGAAAAAGGAGTATAAGACCTCTGTTGAGTCCGACAGCAACTTCCTGATAGTGGTGTACTATCTTCCGGTTTGTGAGATAGCTTTTTCCGTTGAATGATGTAGTTGTTTCCTTAGAGTAGTGTCGTTCATCCGGCACGGGCGTTGATACGATTATGGAACGAGCGAGTAAGACACAGGATTGCGACAAATTCTATTATTCTCAGATAAAGCATCAAGCGCTTTAGTGAATTTTCATCTTTAGAGAATTGAGTGAAAAGCATCTAAAGACGATATATATATATATATATATATATATATATATATATATATATATATATATATATATATATATATATATATATATATATATATATATATAACGTTATTATATGAACTTTTCAATCTACCCTTATATATATATATATATATATATATATACATATATATATATATATATATATATATATATACATATATATATATATAATATATATATATATATATTAGAAAACTAAATAAAGATTATGCTGGGTGTCCTAGAGAATATTATGTTTATAGATTAAACATGCCTAAAAATTTGAATAATATATTTTTTAAATAAGCATACCTCCCGTTATAAATGACAGGATAATTTACGCTATTAATTTTTGCGAAATTTTTTTACCTCTCCCCCATCTCATAAAAGATTTCATTATTATTTTCAACATTCCAGAAATAACAATCACCATTGTAACAGTCTTGCATGATCATTTTTGTCGTGATTTTTAGAATTTTCTTATAATCTTTGTTATTGCTGATACTGTCATCGATGGTGGTGGTGGTTGTGGTGGTCTAGATACCGACTCATTTTATTCTTTCTAGCTCGACTGATTTGCTATAATTCATCTTCCTTGTTTCTCTTCTTCTTCTTCTTCTTCTTCTTCTTACTTTGGTTTTTCATTCTTTATTTATTTATTCATTTTATCTTTTAGTTTATTTTTTAATGTACTTACCCAACCCCTTCGCCACGAGCAGGTGACACAAGGTCAATTTTTAAGTGGAGTACAGCATTTTCTTTCTCTTATAACGATTATTGTGTCAAGGCTAAGAAGAAGTCTGCCGTACTAGTTTACGATGACGTAGTGGAAAAGAGGTGGATTTTTGCCTTTCCCAAGAGTATTAGTTTATTTCTGTATTCCTTTATTTCCCTTTGACGCGTTTTCCGAAATCTTCTTCTTCTTCTTCTTCTTCTTCTTCTTCTTCTTCTTCTTCTTCTTCTTCTTCTTCTTCTTTTTTCATACTTTTGCTTTCTTGCGTTGTTTGTTTTGTGTTTTTTTTTGTACTTCTCTTCCTTCTCTTCCTTTTCTTCTTCTGCTTATATTTATTTTCAAGTCTTTGATTTCTTTTTCTTTCTTTCTTTCTTTCTTTTGTTTTTCAATGCATTTTTTTCTTTATGCTTGTCCTTTTCTTACATTCTTTCTGTTTCCTAATTATCCTACAGCTACTGAAGTCATTTTTTCTTCTCTGATTTTCTTTTCTTTGTCAATTGTTTTCCTCTTCTTTATTATTTTCTCTTTATCTTCTGCTATTCACATTGTGTAATTGTTTCTCAAATTCCTACGAGTTCCTTGTAATCGTAATTAATTGATCCCTTGCATCCCTCTTTCCACGTTCAATGATTTATAACCACCATCCAGTCAAGGCCAAGATGACAGAATAATGAATACTGGGATATTTGAGAGTGAAGAATGGGGAATGCTAAACTTGGCATTTCCAGTGTTAAAAGCTAAATGCTACCCTTCACACTCTTTTATCCAATTAGATATTAGCCGATTGATTGATGCTATGATAAGCAACACTCGCAGCATTTTTACAAAGGAACATATTTTGGGATTTTTTCTCATATTTTTTATACTGACAACTCAGTTTTTATGGCAGCGACCACTAATTCTATTTGCTTCGGGTTTTTTGTTTTTTGTTTTCCTATGTGTTGTTTTATTTCTTAAATATTTATTATTCAAAACATAATCTTTATTTTTTTTCTTTCTCTTTAACAAGTCTTTCCTCACATATTTGTTTACTTTCATTTTTCTTCTCTTTCTATATTTCTGTTTCTTTTTTTTAATTACTTATTTCTTGTTTTCTTTTTTTCTTCCTCCATATCATCTCAAGGTAGCACTCTTTCTTTTTATTTATCTCTCTGCCTCTCTTTCATTTCCCCCTCTACTTTCAGTTTACTTTTCAATATATAGTATTACTCATAAATAAATTCACTAAATTTCCGTCTTTCTATACCTCCGCTATTTTTTGTCTGACTTCAAGAAAATTTTTTGGGTATTGTTAAGATCATCTCTGAAAAATTGTACTTGGTGAAATTATTTGATTTATTCCTGAAAACAAAACTAACTCTAATTTCAATTAGACGACAAGTAATCACAACAAGCTAAGACCTTCAAACTAAGTAACATGCTTTCCATTTAGAGAATAAGGAGTCATTATCAAGACTTGCGGCTAAAAACGATTTTTTTGTTCATTTATTTCTTTATCTATCAAAATTGAAAACAAGTTGCGTAATAAAGTCACATAGAATAAGATAAAATTTAAAAGCAAAAAAAATTATTTTAAATCATCTTCATTTAATGACATTTGAAATATCTTAATTACATTTTTAAAATAAGATGTAAAAAAAAATTCTCAATTCATGGATTAAACTTGTATTAGTTTGTTTGGATTTATCCTTTGAAATAATGAATTCTATGTGATTATTTTACATCTCCAGCTTGAAGAACTTCTCAAAATCCAAATCTGTAACGTTTAACTAAATTCAAATGATATTTTAGTAGGACTTTTAATACTTTTTTCTTTTAGAGTTGTATTTATTTTTAAATTAATTTATGAAAGATGAATCCACATAAAACAGATCTATCAATTATACTTTTATTTTATGAATATCTTATGAAGATATTTTCATTTATTTATTTATTTATTTATTATTTACTCCTTTAGAGTTTTTCACATCAGAGTTCACTGATAGTATTTCAGTGGAGTTTGAGTGACAGCAAGTCTCCTCAAGTCTCCAAGACTTTTCTCAGAATTCTGGCCGTTCTCAATAATGTAATAGTTTGGATGGTGTCCACTTGTCCGCCAATTTTCAAGTCCTCCATTCTCTCTTGTAATCCTTTAGTTACTGTTCCAAAAGCACCAATTACAATTGGTATAATTGTCACCTTCATGTTCTATAGTTTTTTCTATTCCCTAGCAAGGTCCAGGTATTTATCCTTCATTTCACATTCTTTCAGTTTTATTCTGTGGTCAGCCGGGACAAAGTTGACAATTTTGCAATTTCACTTTTTTTGTTGATTATTATCAGGTCTGGTCTTCTGGCCGAGATGAGGCGATCCGTCTGTATGTCAAAGTGCCATAGGAGTTTACGTGTGTTATTTTTCAGGACAGTTGCTGGGTTGGGCATATAGGAGTATCATTAAATAAGTTTCCAGACTATTTTCGTATGGGCACTTTTATTGATAGTACACACATAAAACTCTAGTCCCCTTCGAAGTAATCCCCTCCGGCTGCAATGCACTTGTTATACCGTTCCAACAACTTCTGAAGGCCTCATGGAAGTCCTCTTGTGTGAGCGTGTCAATGACCTTCGTCACAACCTCTTTCAGCTCCTCAATTGTCTTATAACGACAGCGTCTGAGCTTAGGGAATAAGCGAAAGTCACAGGGAGCAAGGTCTGGACTATAGGAAGGGTGACGAACTGTCTTGATGCCAATCTTGGTCAAATTGTCTGTGACAAGGATGAAGTTGTGGACTGGTACATTGTCCAGGTGGAAATGCCACTGACCCGATTTGAAGAGTGCTGGCCTCTTCCCAAGGAATCTCTTCCTGAACCTCCTTAAAACCTCAACATATTAAGCCTAACCATAACCCTTTGGCCAATCAACTGTTATGTATTGACTTCCTTACTCCATGCCTTCCTTGAATCTCTCATGCCACTCAAAAACTGATGCTCGATTCATGCAAGATGGTCGAAAAGCAGTCTGAAGCATTCCATACATTTTTTTGCCATTTTTTCAAGTTTAAAACACAATTTTATTGTATATTGTTCATCTAAAGTGTCCTCACATCCAGATTGCATTTTTGAAATTCACCAGCTGTGACAATCAGGCTTTAGTAGGGTTTGTTCCAATTGGTGCTGTAGCTGTTCATTTGAACCTGAAATCATAAAAATTGTTCAGTCATCTCATAAGATGTATAGCAATAACATATTGAATTTTCAAGAGTCAACAACAATTTTAAATGCCTGTACAGAAAAAGTCTGGAAACCTATTGAATGTACCACGTACCATTTGTTCGTATGGTCAAATTTAAATTTCTTGCACATCTCCCAGTGGATCACCTTGCTCACCTAGTTATGTTTAGTCTTATATTCCTTCTGCGCTAATTTGCTGCATTCGCTTATTATGTGATTGATGGTTTCATCTCTGTCACCGCATAGCCTAAATTTGCTATTTTGTTGCGTCTTAACTATTCTTGCTTTGATATGATTGGTTCTTATGGCATTGTTTTGTGCTGCTATTAGGAGAGATTCTGTTTTTCTCTTGCAGGTTTTGTCGTGTGAGATGTTGTTTATTAGCCGTTTAAACCGCCCATAGAGTTGTTTCCCTTACCATATTTGTTCTGAGTTATTGTCAGTCTGTTATCCATTGTGTTATCAGTATCGTTTCTGATAGCTGTAATCAGTCCTCCATCGTGTTTTTCTATGTAGTCTTCGAGTCGTTGTATCGATGCGTCAACCCTGTCTTCAATGCTGGCAAGTCCTCTTCCTCTCTCTTTTCTTGATACATATGGTCTGTCAACGTCGTCTTTGGGATGTAATGCCTTATGCATGGTCATAAGTTTTCTTGTTCTTTGGTCCATTTAATTTCATCTCTGGTCCACTTGAGAAAGGGCCCGGAATATCTAATGAGGGGTACAGCCCAGGTATTTATTCCTTTGATAAGGTTTCGGCTTAAGTGTTTTTTCTTTAGTAGTTTTCTAGTTCTCCTGAGATATTCTTTTTGAATTTTGGTTTTCATTTCCACTTGTTTGATGGTGTCAGCCTCCAAGATGCCCAAGTATTTGTAGATTTCGTTTTCAGCGAGTGTTCTAATCTTGTCTTGATTTGGTAGTTCCATTCCGTCAGTTTGATGTCAATTCTGGGTAGTACATATATCATTTGTTCGTATGGTCAAACTTCAACTTCTTGCACAATTCCCAGGGGATCCCCTTGACCACCCAGTCGTGCATAGTTTTATATTCTTTCTGTGCTAATTTGCTGCATTCATTTATCATGGGATTGATCGTTTCGTCCCTTTTGCCACATAACCTACATCTGCAATTCTGTTGCGTCTTATCTATTCTTGCTTTGATGTGGTTAGTCCTTATGGCGTTGTTTTTTGCTGATATTAGAAGAGATTCAGTTTCTCGCTTAAAGTTTCCTTTTCTTAGCCACGTCCACTTTTTCTCGGGTAATATGTCGTTTGTTAGTCGTTTGAAACGTCCATAGAGTTGTTTTTCTTCTCACATTTGTTTTCTGATTATCGTCGTTCCGCTGGTTCTCGTGTCGTTAGTGTTGTTTCTGGTGTCTGTAATCAGTCTCACTTCGCGCTTTCGTATGTAGTCTTCAAGTCGTTGTAGCGATGTGTCCCCACTGTCTTCAATGCTGACAAGTCCTCTTTCTCCTTATTTTCTTGACACATATAGTCTGTCAACGTCATCTTTTGGATGCAATGCCTTATGCATGGTCATTAGTTTTCTTGTTCTCTGATCCTTTTGTTTGTTCTTCTCTGGCCCACTTCAAGAATGGTCCCGAATATCTTACAAGGGGGACAACCTAAGTATTTATCCCTTTGACAAGGTTCCTGCAATCGAATTTTGTCTATAGTAGCTTTCTGGCTCTTCTGAACTACTCTTTTTTAATTTTCTTTCTTTCATTTCCTGTTGTTTGATAGAGTCAGCTTCCAATATCCACAAGTATTTGTAAGTTTCCTTTTCTCCGAGCGTTCTGATGACTACTTGATATGGTAGTTCGACTCCTACCGTAATGTGCTGTTTGCCATTTTTCATTTCTAGGATGGTACATTTTTCTATGCCAAATTCCATTCCTTTATCTTGATTGTATATTCTCACAGTTTGTATTAGGGTTTCCAATTCTTTTTCGTTTTTGGCAAAAAGTTTGTCGTCCATGTACATCAAGTGGTTTATCTTTTCCTGCGATTTACTGAGTTTGTATCCGGCAATGCATTTCCTAAGGATGTGGTTGAGTGGCATCATCGCTATCACAAATAGTAATGGTGATAGTGCATCCGCCTAGAAGAAGCCTTTTTGTATCTTTACCTCTGCTAAGATTTGTCCTCCTGCTGTCAATTTCACTCTTTAGGTTTGCATGGTCTTCTCGATAAACTGTAGAACTTGGTCGGGTATTTCATACATTTTGAGACAGTGTAGTGTCCAGCTTTGGGGTACCAAGCTTTTTTTGTAGTTGATCCAGGCCATAGCTAGATTTTTTTGTCTCGTTTTACTTCCGTTGAGGATGCGTTGATCTATATTTAGTAGTTCCTCTGCGCCTCTAGTTCTCTTGCGGAAGATTCCACGGCTTATCAATGAGTATTAGATCTGTTCCCTATTTTGTGCCGATGGTATTTTCCACATCATCGGTTATTATTATTATTATTATTTACTCCTTGACAGTTTTTTTCACATCAGCGTTAGTTGATGGTTTTTCACTGGAGTTTGTATGACAACAAGTCTCTTCAAGCCTTCAGGACTCTTCTCAGTATTCTGGACGATCCCAATAATTTAGTAGTTTGGATGGTCTCCACTCGTCCTCTTATTTCCATGTTCTCCTGTCCCTTTTATAATCCTTCTGTGACTGTACCAAGAGCACCACTTACTCTTGATATAAACGTCCCTTTCATATTCCACAATTTTTTCAGTTCTATAGCAAGGTCGAGGTACTTTATCCTTCTTTTCACTTTCTTTCAGTTTTACTCTTTAGTCATCCGGGACAGCAAAGTTCACAATTTTGCAATTTTTTTTTTTTTTATTATTATAAGGTCCGGTAGTCTGGCCGAGATTAGTTGATCCGTTTGTATGTCAAAATCCAGTTGGAGTTTATGTGTCTCATTCCCGAGGATAGATGTTAGGTTGTGCATATACCACTTGATCGTATAGTCATACTTAAATTTCTTGCACAATTCCCAGTGGATCACCTTGCCCACCCAGTCGTGTCTAGTCTTATACTCTTTCCGTGTTAATTTGCTGCATTCGCTTATTATGTGATTGATGGTTTCATATCTCTCACCACATTACCTACATTTGCTGTTTTGATGTGTCTTAGCTATTCTTGCTTTGATATGATTGGTTCTTATAGCGTTGTTTTGTTCTGCTATTAGGAGAGATTCAGTTTCTCTCTTAAGGTTTCCCATTTTTAGCCACGTCCATGTTTTCTCGTAAAAGATGTTGCTTATTAATCACTTAAAACGTCCATAGAGTTATTTTTCTTCCCATTTTGTTTTTTGGTCATTTCCGTCCTGCTAATCCCCGTGTCGTTAGTATTGTTTCTGGTGGCCGTAATCAGTCTTTCTCCGCTCTTTTCTATGTAGTCTTCAAGTCGTATTGATGCGTCAACACTGTCTTCAATACTAGCAAGTCCTCTTTCTCCTGGTTCTCCTGAAATATCCTTTCTTACTTTTTTCTTTTATCCCCACTTGTTTGATTGTGTCAGCCTCTAATATCCCTAACTATTTTTATGTTTCCTTTTATCCGAGCGTTCCATTTTTTTCTGATTTGGTAGTTCCTTTCCGTCCGTCATGAGTCGTTTTCCGCTTTTCACTACTAGCATGGCGCATTTTTCTATGCCAAATTCTGTTTCTTTGTCCTGACTGTAGATTCTCTCTGCGTGTATTAGAGTTTCCAATTCTTTTTCATTTTTGGCAGACAGTTTGATGTCGTCCATGTACGTTGGGTGATTTATCTTTTCCTGCGATATAGTTGGTTTGTATCCGGCTGTACATTTTCTGAGTATGAGTTCGAGTGGCATCATCGCAATTATAAATAGTAAAGGTGATAGTGCATCTCCTTGGAATATACCTATTTGGATCTTGGTTTCAGTAAAGCTTTTCCCTTCTGCTGTCAATTCCACTCCTCAGGTTTTTATAGTTTTTTTCGATAAAGTTTATGACTTCATCTGATATGTTGTACATTTTGAGGCAGTTTATTATGCATCTTTGGGGGACCATTATATGCCTTTTTGTAGTCAATCTAGGTCATAGCTAGATTTTTCCCACTCGTCTTGCTCTCGTTGAGGATGTGCTGATCAATGTAGAGTAGTTCTTCTGTGCATTTGGATCCTTTGCAGGATCCTTTCTGTTCCTCAGGGAACAATCCACGGCTTGTTAGCGAGAAATAAATCTCTTCTCTTATTGATGCCGTTAGTATTTTCCACATGATAGGTAAGCTCGTTATGGTTCTGTAGTTGTTTGGGGCGGCTCCTTTAAGGGGTATTTTTGGATCAATGTTGTCTTTCTTTTGGTCATCCATTCGGGCGCGAGTGCTTCTTGCAGGCATCTCTTCATTTCAAGTGCTAGTCTATCGTTGATGGAGGTGAATTTCTTGAACCAGGATCCATGAATTCTATCAGGGCCTGGTGTTTTCCAATTTGATATTTTTTTAGTGCTGTTCTGAATAAATCAATGCGTATTTCCGCTTTCAGTCCTTCTTGGAGTCTTTCTAACTCTTTTGCCATGTTACTTATCCATATTTACTCCAAAATTCATCAGTTTCTCTTGAATCCAGTTATTGGTATGTTTTCGTGTCATCTCCCACGACTTCTTGATAGAATTTTCTTTCGTTGTTTTGGAATTTCCTGTTTTGTCTGTATTATTTAACCCTTTCTCGATATCTTTTTAATCTTCCTTCTTTCGCCGGTACTTTCTGGTTTATTTCCTCAAGTTGTATTTATCATTATTATTATTATCATTATCTTACTCTTTTGAGAGTTTTTCACACCAGCATTAGTTGATGGTTTTACACTGGAGTTTGAGAAACAGTTTCTTCAAGTTTCCTGGACTCTTCTTAATATTCTGACCGATCTCAACAATGCTGTTTGGATGTTTGGATGGTTTACACTCGTCCTCTGATTTCCAAGTCCTCCAGTCCCTGCATCAATCTTTTGATGGCTATCGAGCGCACCAATTACAATTGGTATCACCGTCACTTTCATATCTCACAGTTTTTTCACTTGTCTTGCAAAGTCCTGGAATTTATCTCTCTTTTCGCTTTCTTCACTTTTATCCAGTGGTCAGCCGGGACGGCAAGGTCCACTTTTCGGCAGGTTCATTTTTTTTAGTTTACTATCTCTAGGTCTAGTCGTCTGGTTGAGATTAAATGGTCCGTTTGTATCTCAAAATCCGAATGACCAATATCTGCAGCAGTTTCAAAAATAAATACTCTTTGTATACATATATAAATTTTATTTTTGGTTAGGGAGGATTTCGTATTTTATTTTTATTTTTACAATTTCAATGCTGTTGTTCTGGTAAAAAAATAATAGTTAACAATATCTGCTTGAAATAAAAATTCACCGGTGATGGCCAAAGGCTGAAATTATAAGCAATTATTAGAAAAAATTAATAACATTTATTTCCCGACGTTTGTACAGATTATTTTGTTAGCGCGAGCACACACACATATTTTGTCAGGTCGATTTTTTCATAACATATTTCATTTGCGAATGTTGTTCTGTGTTATTTCCTACGTTATCTAATTTTTACATGGTTCCCTTAGAAAATAGAATATTTAATGAACTCATAAAAAACGTTTATTATTCGTAAACGAAAGTTTTAAAATAAATTTCCTATTCTACTGATCGATTCAGTAGAAAAGATACAGTAAATTTTCTCATGAACTTCTACACTGATAAATTTACTTAAAAAAAAACAAGGATAAAGAAAAGTATTGAACAAACGTATTTTTTTACAAAAAGTACAGCATTCAAAAAAGCTGACATCGGAATTGACTTTCATTGCGGCTAAGAGTTATAATGCTCTGCATTGAACCAAATATTGAGAAAATTATTTGGAAGAATCAAAATGGTTTTTGGAAAAACCGATTTGCAACATCTCAGATTCTAACAATCCGTCGAATCTTAGAAGGAGTTCATGCAAAAATCCTCGAGGTGACACTCTTATTTGTAAATTTCTCCAAGGCCTTTGACTTTGTACACAGAGGGAAGATGGGGCAAATACTTCTAGCCTATGATCTCCCAGAAGAAACTGTCACGGCCATAATGATTGCTTTATAAAAACACGAAAGTAAAAGTTTGCTCACCGGACGGAGACACGAACTTCTTTGACATTGTTGCTGGTGTTCTACAAGGTGATACCCTAGCCCCATATCTGTGCATAATCTGCCCAGACTACTTACTTCGAACGTCGATAAATCTAATGAAAGAAAATGGTTTTACACTAAAAAAAAGTCAAGCAGCAGACTATACCCTGCACAAACTATTACGAACGCAGACTATTCAGATGACATAGCGCTTTTGGCAAATACACCTACTCTGCGGCTTAGTCTGAAGCAGACAGCAGGTGGCATCGGTGTCCATATCAATGCAGACAAAACGGAGTATATGCGTTTAATCAAAAAGGAGACATCTTCACACTAAATGGTGACTCTCTGAAATTAGTGGATAAATTAACCTACCGCGGAAACAGCGTCTCATCTACGGAAAATTACATCAATACTCGCCTAACGAATGCATGGACTGCTATCGATAGATTATCGATCTTATAGAAGTTAGAACTATGCGATAGAATAAAACAGGATTTTTTCCAAGCAGCGGTCGTGTCCATACTACTATATGGACGCTAACTTGTATTGAGAAAAAAAATTACTCAAAATTGCTAGGAGCCATACTGAACAAATCCTGGAAGCAGCAACTCTACGGTCACCTACTTCCCATCGCTAAAACCAACGAAATAAGATGGACGAAACATGCAAGACAAAACTGGAGAAGTAAGAACGAACTCATAAGCGGCATTCTCCTTTCGATCACTACACACGGACGTGCAGGTGTTGGATGACCAACTATAACCTATCTACAACAGTTCTGTACGGACATAGGATGTAGTCTAGAGGACCTGCCTGAAGTGATGGATGACAGAGACGAATGGCGAGAGAGAGAATCATGAAAATCCATGCTAGCAGCACGACATGATGATGATGATGGCATTCAAAATTAGAAAATAAAATTGTAAAATGACATGTGAATTAGATTACCAACATTATTGAATCCCTATTGATATACAATAAACCTTTCCACCTTCAGTTTCTGCCATATATCAATTGTTGTCATCAGTTTCCTTACTGGTGATCAAAAAAATTCTCAATTGGAGTGAAATCGGAACTTATCGATCACATAGAAGTCAGATAAAATCCAACGGGATTTTTTCCAAGCATCGGTCGTGTTCATACTACTATATGAACGCTGACTAAGCGTATTGAGAAAAAGCTTGACAGAAATTACACAAGAATGCTATGAGCCATATTGAACAAATCCTGGGAGCATAGAAGAATCGTTAAACCATTTTTGCAGAATACAAAAGGCATTATTTTGCAGAAAAGTGGGTCCAGGGACTGATTTTCTCTGTGAAAGAACAACAATTTTATTTTTATACACTGCAGCATCTATTTTGGCAGGTAACCGACAAAAGGAACCAACACCAGTGCCAGTTACCATCTCTCTCTACTGCTACCTCATTTGATTAATCTTACTTTTATCCCTTAAGAATAATTTTGTTTTTATTTCATCAGTCTTGCATAGTCAAAACTTGCTTTTTGATTTTTCTTGCAGAGGAAACGTTTGATACCAGGAGAACGTGCACGAAGCTCTGCTTCACCTTTCTGCTGAGAAATGTTCATACCAAATTATTCGGTTATCTGTAAAACATTGCGACGGCTTGCCGAAGTTATAACGTTGGAAACAATGTTACATATAAATAAGAAGTATTTGTTTACATAGAATTGTTCACAGATTTCGTTAGATACTTTTAATATTTAAAAAGAAAAAAAAAATTGCCGGATTCCCGTCCTACAAGTTTTGATAAAAATTCTCTTACATCAATAAGATTTCTGTATACACTTAGTAAATTACTAAAGGGAGACTATCAGTTTCACACCTTCCACAATTTTCAGACCAAATTAGACAACTAGTTGATAGATCTATCTCTGATAATGAATTCTCATTCCCAATAAATAGAGTAAACTTTTAACACAATAAATTTACATTACTCTTACCAATAAACCTATTCTTGATTTTGTCTCTGGATATCCCTTCACTAAGTGTATTATTATTTTAAAACTGATAATATCAAAAGTATCTTTTTATTTTTTTAATTTGCATTTTTTTTTATTTCTATTAGAAATGGCAGAAATTACTAATTAAAATTATTTAACGATGCTTCATCTAAAAATCAAAATAAATTCTTAAAAAATGCTGTGAAAAGCACACTTCAGTTTGCTTTTTGCAAAAAAGCATTTTAATAAACTTATTGTTTTAGTTGAATTTCCGTAGATTTTTTTTTTTCAAATTTGATTATATCAGCTAATCGAATTCTCTTTCTACTGATATTTCAAAGTATAAAATTGAAAACAAATTTTTAATATCTCCATTTCAATATATTGGTAGCGAACCAATTTTTTGCGCAGGATATTATTATTATTATTATTATTATTATTATTATTATTATTATTATTATTATTGCTGTTGTTGTTATTGTTATTGTTGTTGTGGTTTAAGAAAATTGAATTTCGTTTTGTCTGTGGTTCAAATGTAATTTTTTAGCTTGGATGCTAATCTCATAAAAGTCTGAGAAAATAATAATATATGAATTCATGTGTGTGTGTGTGTGTGTGTGTGTGTGTGTGTGTGTGTGTGTGTGTGTGTGTGTGTGTGTGTGTGTGTGTGCACGTGCATGTGCGTAAAATCTAGGTGGGGAGTTTCTGCAATCATTTATATGTATGTATATATGGATGCTTATATGTATGTATATATAGAAACATTCATTTATTCACGTGATAGAATAGAAGGGCAGACTGATTTCTTTAGCCTTGGCATGATATCCAATCTCGGAGAAGGAAAACTCTGAATTCAAATCAGAAGTGTTCCACTTAAAAATTGACTTTGTCACATCTCGTGGAGGAGTGGGTGGATAAATATGTACACTGAATATATATATATATATATATATATATATATATATATATATATATATATATATATATATATGACTAGTAGAGTTTCAGATCTGAATCACCATTGCAACTTACTCAGAGCAAATCAGCGGTACCTTTCTTGACCGTTTTGGTCACATAAGGGAAATTTTAGATAAAAAAAGCATTTATGTTACACAAGAAATATTCTTTTTTTTAACAAACACTTTTTCCTTTTTATTGCATCTAAACCAACATTTCTCCATAAATCGCATACCTTATACTCTAAAAATTTCATTACCAAATTCAGAATTTATCTGTCGACCAATTCATTCGCTATAGTTGTTTGTTTTGTTTTGGGCATATCGGTTTTTTTTATAAAGCAATTATATGGTTACAACTTACTAATTGCATTTAATTGTGATCATTTTTAAATAATTTTACCTTAGAGTGACTATTCTTAATACTAATATTTTTAACAAATATATAGTTTGGAGTTTTCCCATCTAATCGATCAGATTAAATTAATATGAATTCATTATACTTTGTTACTATATCAATGCTTTAAGAGATAATTTTAAGAGCTCATTAATCAAGTTCAATAAACACTAACATTAACTCAAATAGTAACGGCAATGAAGGGGTAACTCCGATTTCTAGAACGGGAGCTTCACCACCGGCTGCAGTTTAGCGTAATACTCAGAAAACCCTTTTGTTTGGGAAAGATATGATCCTCTACAATCAGCTTATTCTCGGTCCCGTCGACATAAGATGATTCACTAATATATATATATATATATATATATATATATATATATATATATATATATATATATATGTGTGTGTGTGTGTGTGTGTGTGTGTGTGTGTGTGTGTGTGTGTGTGTGTGTGTGTGTGTGTGTGCGGTTAATTGTTAAACCAGCTGTTTTTTCCCGTTTTTCAATACTCCTCCCTTTATGTCTTTCTTCCACCTCTGCAGTTGAAATTGCGAATATTCCAGAATTATTCAGTTATATAAGAATAATTGAGCCCGCCAGATATATCGACACATGGCGACCGACGACTCGATAGACAGTTCCATTGCTGAGACATTTTTTCGTGCAAGGCCAGCGGAGATAATGAATTTTGTGGAAGTTTTTTCTAGAGAAAATATGGCGTCAAAGAATTTATTTCGTTAGTTTTACTGATTTTATTTTTTGTTTTGTTTTTTTTTTTTTTTTGGTTAGAAATAAACAATAAAAGTAAAAACGCAGAATTTTAGCATTTAATTGGAGAAAATTTTCTTTTAAACTTTTTTTGTGGTCCACTTACGCAACCAATAAGAGATAGATAGATAGATAGATTGAGAGAGAGAGAGAGAGAAAGAGAGAGAGAGATGCGCGTGCGTGTGTATGGATGAGGACCTATATATATCTTTATATACATATATCTATAAACGAATGAATCTAGCCGGTTATATATATATATATATATATATATATATATATATACTATATTATATATATTATATATATATATATATATATTATATAATACAACATAAATTTCAAAATTTAAATTAGTGTATAAAAACTAAAAGCGCTCAATATCAAATGATAGACTAATCTAATATTTATTAACTCAAGCGATTGAAATTACGATTCTCAGGCTGATTAGATCTTTAGTCAATTAATTAACTATTGTTAATTGATTGTCAAAAGAATCGTTTCAAAGCGTATACACACACACACACAGCTATATGTACACATGCATTGTCTGACGATCGTGTATATATATATATATATATCTATATATTATATATATATTTATATATATTATATATATATATATAGTATATATATATATATATATATATATATATATATGTATATATATATAAAGTGAATATATATGCGTGTATATACATATATATTGCATATTGATTGCCTCGTATATGTGCATGCGTATGTGTGGGGGTATAACAATTCCTTGATTATCAGTATTAGTTTGTAATTGGCATGGATTCTGCGCGCACACACACACACACACACACACACACACACACACACACACACACACACACAACATATATATATATATTTCTAAAATAAAATGAGACTATACTTCAACACATATTATTGAAATAGACGTCAGTATCACAAACATATTATAAATACAAAAAATAAAGTAGCTTTCAACCTGGGAACAGGTATATTGAATATATTTAATAACTTAAAAGCATCAAAGTTTGTAACATTAAATTTAAACATTCTAAGGTAATGAATATTATAGAAAACAACAAATTATTCCAAATTTCTCTATTCTTCAGATAAAATATTTATCAACTAATAGAGATTAGTTTCCTTTTCGTTTTAAAGAAAAATATCTTCTTTATACCTTTAATGTCCTAATCAAGCTGGAAACTGATCATGGGGGATATTTCAGATAATTTTCTCATGGTTATGCTAAATTGAAGAAATACTGTAAGATGACAAGAAAAAATAAATTCTAAAATTCTAACTACCCAAAAGAGATCCTCTCTGTCGGCTGTGGGCTGTAGGATACACAATTGTATCTCTGTAAAGGAGTTTGACCGTAGCCGTCGCTAACCAAGGCCTGTCACATGATTGAAATTCCCTTGCTGACGTCACTATCAGTAGATATCTGTTTCAGTTATTACGCGGCGTCTTTCAGCGTTGACTCAGTTTCAGAACAAAACATGCCTTAGTTCATTGTTTTTCGTTTCCAAAAAATAAACATTTATTTGATCAATGGAAACATGCCATTAAAAGGGAGAATTTTCCCCCAAGTTCATTTAACAAAGTGAGTAGTTAAAATTTTAATCACCATTTATTTCAACAGGCGCTAATTTCAAAATTTGTAAAAAATTAGTTTTTTCGTAATACAAGAAAGCAGTTTTAAAATTTAAACTGAAGCCGAAAAAACTTGTTAAACATTATATTTTCTAAAAATATTTGAATTAATTTTTTTAAATGATATTTTATTTAAGAAAATTGTGTTTTCTTTTCAATGAAATATTTTTTAAAAATCTTAGAAAACTTTTAACATTTCTATACTTAAAACTTAATGAATCATTTTTAAACATGAAAAATATTCCTGAATTAATTTTTTTTTAATTCTTGAATGACCAAAAACTACAAAATTTATTCTTTAGTAAATTTTAAAAGAATTTGTTTTATTTTTAAGGTTTTTTTTATTTCAAAAGTCTGTAAAATTATTTGTACGAAAAGTCAAGTCACTATTGCCGAAAACTTAAATTTGAAAATGATGACTTAAACTTTGTTTAAACCTATTATTACTGAATACGTTTTGAATTTATTTGAAACATAAAGGTTTAAATCACACCACCTTTGAATTTTAAAACATAATTTTAAAAATATTCAATTTTTAGAAAATATTTAGCACAAAATGAACACGCTAACACACTCAAAAATATTTTCCAAACATTTTTTCCTTTTTGGATAATTTGAAAGTTTATCATCGATATTAATCCGTAGAAAATATTGGAAATAAAAGAAAAATTAGATTTTTAACTTATGAATAATTCTTATGGTTAATTTAGGGTTTTTAATCCTTAAAAAATTAATCAATAAGTAAACATTAAACCAAAAACAGTTTACAAAAAAAAAAAGGATTATTTATAAACAGTTTAACATCATGAATGAAACAGAAACATTAATTTTTACATTTTTTTTTTCATTTTTTAATATTAGAATATTTTTAAATGCAATTGAATTGCTAAATATCCTAAAAAATTTTAAATGTTTCATTTTTTGAAAGGTAAAAATATCTTATTTCATCCAGGAAGATTGACAATGGATTCAAAATATTTCAAAATATATATATATATATATATGAGTTGGGAGTAATTCCATAAGGACAAGAAGTTATTCAAGCATGAATATTTAAAATTTTCCTGGTAAAGAGCTCAATGTACCAATTATACAGAGCAATAATTTCTTTAAGAAAAAACAACGAAACCAATCACAAAGGATTATGAATTTATTTCAATCCTGTTACGCATTTTTGAAATTTCCAAAAACACGAAAAAAGTAACAGGACTTCAGATCATTTTGGATAAAAAAATTGAATAGACACATGGTAGTGGGATGGGAGGGAGTCTTAGAGGGGTGAGGAGTTACCTCTTCATTAAGCCCACTTCCGTTTTTAATTTTAACTTTCGGTTAGCAGTGTAGTAAATATTGTTTTTTTAAAAGGTTTTTTAAAATTTATATTTAGACCTAAATTACAGGTTTTTTATTGACTAAGATTTAAAACTTTAAATAAAAAATTCAAGTAAAGGTACAGTATTAGATAAATTAATTTTAAAGCAAATATTTACTTTCTTTACTATATTTTAACATTTCAAAATTATTTAGAAAGCATTAATTCGTTCCACTTTTTATGCGTAGTACGTATGTATTATATTCTTTTTTACAATTTTCTATCTAACAATTTATTTTATTTATTCTCAAAATTAGCTCTATGTTGTTATAGAAAAAATTTGTTAATTATTTATAGTTTAAATTTAGCCCTATGTCTACACCTAGCTATTAGTTCATTTCTCTTATTTAATAATTTTTTTGGCTCAGGAAAGAGCAAAATGTGGACTTTTTCTTCAAGACACAGGTTGCACCTACTATCGAAAGATTTTGGGGTACTAGATCTTCTCAATATGGACCATTGTATTTCCGGGGTTAACCCTTTAACTTTTAATCCCCAATAATGTTTGGATAGAGCAGTTTGATTTTTTTGATGCTCATGGGAGAAGGAGAATTTATGATTTCCATACCTAATTTTAAAATTAGTAGATGAAATTCCAATATGCGTGTGTGCGTGTGCACACACACACACACACACATATATATATATACATCAATGTATGTATGTATATATATGTATGTATATATATGTATGTATGTATATGTATGTGTATATATATCTGTATGTATGTATACGTATATATATATGTATATGTATGTATGTACATGTATATATATGTATATATATATATGTATCTATATGTGTGTGTATATATATATATGTATATATATATATGTATATATATACGTGTATATATATATATATGTGTGTGTGTGTGTATATGAATGTGTATATATGTATATGCGTATATATATATGTATATATATGTGTGTGTGTGTATATATGTATATATATATATATGTAAATGTATATATATATGTATGTTTAAATATATATATATATGTATGTGTATATATATATGTATATGTATGTGTGTATATATATGTATGTGCATATATATATGTGTGTATATATATATATATATATATGTATGTGTATATATGTATATATATATATATATATATATATATATATATATGTATGTGCGTATATATATATGTATGTGTGTATATATATGTATGTATGTGTATATATATATGTATGTGTGTATATATATATGTGTATGTGTATATATATATGTATATATATATAAGTATATGTGTGTGTGTGTGTGTGTGTGTGTGTGTGTGTGTGTGTGTGTTATTGTTTTTCTTAATATTAATTAAAATTAACAAAAACCAGTATGAATCAAAATATGTCTCATTCTTTTCTTTCTTGTTACATTTTTGAAAGTTTTAAAATCTTTATTTAAAAAAAACTCTTTGTGATTATAATTCACCGTTGTCATGAAGCGAGAGATTCATAGATCCACTGACGTGACGTCACATTTCATCGAGCAGGCCTTGGTATGATAGCGACGGCCGCGGTATGACCCTCTCGCCAACTAGTGAACTGGATATAACAATCAACAAATTTAATGGTGACACTCTATGCCTGGAGGTTTGGAGAATGTGAAGTAACACTTCACTGCTATAACTCCCAGACCCTCTCTAACCATGAGTAGTAGTACCTTTTACGGTCCCTTCTATGGATCAAATAGAACTATTTAATCATTTACTATATTTGAACTGTATTCAGACAAATGATAAATATTAAATTAGATAGAAATACTTTATAAATAGAATTACTAATGTTAAATGCCATTACTTGAATCCATTTAACTGTCTGCAAACAAATGAGCTCTAACTTGTTTTAAAATAAATTTACCTGCAAACTATTCGCCCACAAATCATTTATATATAAAAAGGATTTGGCATTAAATAACCATCAAGGGTTGATATGCCATTAAACCTAGTAACCAGGGACAATGAAAAAATTATTTATCCTAACAAGTTTTTACTGTTTCTAAGTAAGTCACTCAATTACAGTTTGGACACTACCTCGCAAAGTGTACAAAACACTAACGGTAGTGACATTAGTTCTGTGCAGACATTGGATGCAGTGTAGAGTACCAACCAGGAACGATGAATGATAGTGACGGATGGCGAAAGATATTCTTGGAACTTCGTGCTATCAGCATATATAAAGAGCGAGAGAGAGAGAGAGAGAGAGAGAGAGAGAGAGAGGGAGGGGGCGTAAACATGTATACATGCGATAATATCACATCAGTGATCATTCTCTCCTGATGGTATTACGTAAACCAATACAACTTGCCACATGTTGATTAGAGAGAAACTTGGTATTGCCACGTAACCACCATTGTTCGGAACGATGACCCAAAGGAAAATAGTCGGGTCAATCAAGAAAACTAACAACGGCTTGCGAATTTGTCTGGTCTACTAAGGCATAGCTATAATTACAGCTTTTCAACTATTTCATTTTTGTATTTCTCTTTTGTGAACACAGAAGAAGCGATTCTAACAGTTCAAACTATTCAGGAATTGACAACCGACCTTTGAATCCAAAATCTTATTTTTCTTTAAAGCTGCATCTTTATTCTTATTCACCAGCGTCTAAAATCTTAATTGCATAAAATTAATTATTTTCCCTCCCTATTCTCTGCATTCTGCAAGAGCATTTTAATCCCTGTAGAACATTGGACACTAACGAAGGAAAAGCACAGTTGATTTAATTGGGACGAAACTATGGATAGTTCACTTTCAGTGGCCGCTGCTGCAAAACTGTCTGAAGATGAAACCAGACTCAACAGTATAATATAGAAGGCCTCGTTTATAAAGTAGATGAAAAACTAACAAAAATCATATACTGAGTAGTAGCTTCTTTGTTTATGAATTTCAGTCTATTTAAACTAATATAGTAAATGATTCAAGATCGCATTTTAATGATCAATTTCAGACGGTTACAGATATCAGAATGCATTCCTGACTCGATCCAAGTGCAGTAGGAGAAAGAGAGAGAGAGGGGGGGTAGAAGGGAAAGAAGAAAGTGAGAGGCAAATAGACTGATATTAGATCGATAGATAGATAGAAAAATAGATAGATATTTAAAATAGACAACTGAATAAGCAGACTAAGAAATGGGAAGAAATCATTCAATACCATAAAGGTACGTATAAAAGACACGAATGTATGGATTTCTGAGGTAATTGGAGAGGAGACCGTGTTACACTAATTTTCCGAGAGGCATGGAATTGGCTGCCTTGAAAATCAGCATTTGAAATACCGGCTTTTAAGTGGATACGAGCATAAACCCCAGGCGCCTGAAAGATGCAAGCAATTAACTCAAGTGGCCTAATATCTGCAAGATACTTTCATGCATATATCAACACATATTCTTTATACGTATCTGCATATACGTATGCTCATATTTAAGAATGTATTTATAATCATATATATGTATGTGCATATATATATGTGTGTGTGTGTGTGTGTGTGTGTGTGTGTGTGTGTGTGTGTGTTTTGGTATGTGTGCTCTGTTGTATCTGAGCATATATGACGGGACGTGTGTGTGTAAATCTGATTATGTATGAAGTATACGAATGTCATTATAACACCCAGTGTCTCTCTTTCTGACCCATCATCAGTGTTACTTCTAATACACTTGTTTTCTGGATGCCGAAGGCAGCGTTTGCCAACCACCCAACCTGCTCCCTTTCCATGCATTGCTCTTGCCAAAGAATAGCGTCACGTTGTGAAATGCTTTTAAAAACCGCCTCATTTCTTTTCATTTTAAAACGTGACACCATGACTTGCTCATTGATTTATTGCCACGAATGAAATTATCAATAGCTTCTTCGAAAAAAAAAACAATTAAAAACTCTCTCAACACTCCCTCAAAACTGTATATATATATAAACTGTATACACTGTATACACCATCCTTGAAGGATAATAGATTACCATAGATATCTAAACAAATATCTAAATATCTAATTAACGAAGTAACAACTAATTTAAAACAACACCGACTGTACGTATACTTTTTGTTTTCTACGTATGGCTTTGAGTATCAGGTGATCACGAGAGGCAATGATGAGAAAATAGACAGCACAAAAGATTTGGATGCTCAAACATAATCTCTAACGTTATTGGTTCATTTTCGTCGTTTCTTTCGTAGAATATCCACTCTTTTTAAAACTCATAAAAAAGAGAGCTTTTCGTTCTCATTTCATGTTACCTCGAAATGATGCCTTTCTGAATAGAAAAACAATACTGCAATGAGCTGAAGTTGAAAATTAAAGAACCACAAGTTCATCGATTCAAAAACACCCGGAAGACTTCGAAGCGTTTGAACCCCAGAAAATATCCAGACTATGAGACGCTATTTCCTAACTTATGGGCTGGCCAAGCCCTGATCGTTACTAATCATACTTGAGAAAAATAATAACACATTAGCAAGACGGAGTTATCCCTGCCACTTGCTCAGAAGTTCACTTGCACCGCACAAATGAGATTTCAAAATGATGGAGATATTTCTGCCGAACCATATATTGTGACAGCAAAATTATTAAAATCCCAAGACGGGAATTTATTTTTCGCACGTGTGAAGACGGGGCGGTCTGGCACTTGATCCCTCGTAGAATAAGTCCTTGTTCAGAGTCCTTTATCGGGCATATAGGAACTGGCATATTATGTGGGGGTTAATTTGGGGCTAGACTGACCGCCGCTGGCAAGGGGTTTCAAAATTTCACATTACACACACACACACACACACCAGGCCACTAGCTCTTCCTACCCCTAGAATAATGGAAGATATGAGCCTCTAGGTTTTGATATAATAACATTAACTATAGTAGTCGACAACTTCGGTTTCCCATATAATATTTTTAAAGGAAAGAATAGGACAATTTAGGCGAGCATAACATAAGGCGAAAGAAGCTGAAAACAAACATGAAACAAACAACTCGACTGCAGACAACACAATGAACAAACTTCAACACGTGGGGACATTAAAATATAACAATCTTTTTAATACACACGCGGACACACATATTCATCGTGTCGGATACATTATCAGTGGATAATACATAACTATAAGTGTCTTTCTTCCTTTCTTTCTTTTTCTTTAGTCTTTCTTTAAATTGAGAGAGAGAATAACTGCAATGCTTAAGAAGGGTGTAGGGAGAACCAGTCTTAATGTTTACTTATCTTTTGACAGGTTCCTTCTGAGAGTATTTTCTCTTTTACGGGCAGGAGGAATTTTATATATATATATATATATATATATATATATATATAGCTCTGGCTTGAAGGCATAGGTTCTTCTTCTTGTCCGAGATTCTTTCCGCTTTCTTCACCCGGAGTCTTGGCCCGAGATTCGCCCCATCTGTTCACGGCGACATCTCTCCACTAAACTGATTTTCTTTATCCCTATTTCCGCTGACGAAAAAAGGGTACTACTTCCGTTTTAGGATTCTAGCAATCATTTAGCCTTTTTTCTTCCTTTCCCTGGTCACAGAGTGCAAACATCTGTTGGCTTTCATTCTGTAGGCGATCCGTTCGGACTACTATCTCTTTCACCCGAGTGAGGTTACGAGGTACAGATAGCCTGACCCACATTCTTTATTTTCTCCGACAGGCCAGCCGAAGTTGACCTACATTCCTTATTCCTCTTTTAACAGTCAGTCTGGCGGCCTGTTAATTCAAACACGGTGGGATAGTGGAAATTCCTTATTTCTCTCCTCTCGGTGGTAGACCACGTGAAAATATATATATATATATATAATCACCAGTTGGCCCTTTGCGATTTCAACTAATCCACAGCTGCCTTACCTTTGTTCTGGGCTCTTCCAACCCAAGTCTATATTATTTGACCGGGTATTTGGTGTTATATATATAAGCAGAAGACAGAAAGTAAAACGATAGTGCAAGTACAATAGTTTCACGAAGAATTGTGAGTTTAATAGAGAGTGATCCAAGGTAGGTTCACTACTTTCGCTGTAATACTCTTTCGTAATACTCATAATTCTTCGGAGTGTAGTATGGACTGATGTTCAGGAAATCCTGAAATTTTTAGACGCAACATTTATATTGCATTTTTGTTGCATGTTGACCTGATGAAGTCCTGTTAAAAATATTTGGAAATCTTTGATTCATATCAATGCTCTTAACAGGATGGAAATAAATTTATTATCCTAATGTGACCAAATATCGTTTTTTTCTTGAAATACTATTATTTACTCTGTGAATTTATTTACACTGAATTCTTTACCAGGAATATTTAGATATTCGAAATTTGAATAATTCATTTGTCCTGACGCGGAATTGTTCCCTACTCCGGATTTACTGGACTGAAGAATACCTTATATATGTATATATATATATATATATATATATATATATATATATATATATATCTTCTGTCCCAAATATGAAGCTCTCCGTTTGTTTATATGGAAAGCCTTTAACAAAGTCATGAGGTATATATATAGAGAGAGAGAAAGAGAGAGAGATATAGGGGTAACAGAGACAGAGACAGAGAGAATAGAAACTAGGATTTTAGTTCTTGCGGAGCAATCAAATCCAATATTCTTAGGTGGTATTCATTATAAAATTCTACAGTATTTATAAGTAACCAAAAATAAAATTGCATCAATATTTGAGGAGTGTACTTTTTTGAGGTTTCTAGATATTCGTATTTTTGTTTAGTGTCTTGATGCTGTCACGTTTGGTAAGATATAACAACTAATAATATGAAATATAATGTTTCATTAGAAATAGCAAAATCCGGGTATATTTCAAGAAAAACATTACCTTTTTACAAAGAAAATGATAGTAATGTACTTATTTTAGGCAATGGTACACACACACACACACACACACACACACACATATATATATATATATATATATATATATATATATATATATATATATATATATATCTGAAACGTAAATAGTTGAAAAGTCAACCACAGTTATAGTGCCATTATAAATTTATTTCGACGAGGATTTTTATTTTATTATAGCTAACATGCTTTTTTGTGAGTTGTTTATATTCATCCTGGAAACATATAGAATAATAGCCATACATCGAGCGATTCCATAAAATCATATGAAATCTTTTATATATTCTATATACGAATATTCCATACCCATAGTCTTCTGGACGCTGGATATATATATATATATATATATATATATATATATATATATATATATATATGTATATATATATATATATATACTCGAAATGCAGCGAACTAAAGATATTATTTAACTAATATGAAGTACAAAATCTGGTTGAAATATTATAAACTACAATATATTTAAAGGTGTATGATATTGTCACGTGATATCCCACTGAGACGATGGAAGTGGGATGACTGCTGTTTGAATTAACAGTAACCTGACTTAGATGACATCTAGTAGCCCTAACAAAATCGCCTGACCAGGGGGGGAGGTAGAAGCCAAATGATTGGCTGGGGCCCTAAAACGGAAGTGGCACTCTTCTCCCCGTCGGCGAAAAAAACGAGAAGAAATGTTAGTTATTGGAAAGGGCTCGCAGCAGACAGACCCATAGCCATTTACTCCGGGTAGAAGACAAAAGAATATCTGAGACACGAGGGACCCAAGTTCTTCAAGCCAGTGTTAAAAATAGCTTAAAGTCTATTAGCCCGTGAAAGAAGAAAGATTCTCCAGTGGAACCCCGTCGAAAAATAAGATAAGTAACTTTGGGGCTATTTCTCCTTTATACCCAAATTTTATATACCACTCTCTCTCTCTCTCTCTCTCTCTCTCTCTCTCTCTCTCTCTCTCTCTCTCAATTTGAAGAAAAACAAAAGTCAAGAAAAGACATTTATATTCGTGGACTGTCCATTTATTATATATTTGACACTTTGAAAGTGTATCTTTTTGTATAGTAAAGGATTCCTGTATTTTTAATGTTACCACGTGGTCGAAGTTGTTCTTTGCCGTATCTTCTACGAATTTGTTACTTCATGCTTCCTTTTCAGCTTCTATTCGCCTTATGTTATCTTGCTTAGAGTTGTCCTATTAATTCCTTAAAAATATCAGACGGGAAACCGGAGTTGCCGACTACTACAATATAATATTATTACGACTAAACTTATAGGTCCATATCTTCTGTTGTCGAGGGGAAGAAGTTTAGTGGCCTTGGTGGGTGTGTGGATAGTGTGAAATTTGGAACCCCTTGCCAGCGGCGGTCAGTCTGGCCCTAAATTGGTCCCTCACGTAATATGCCAGTTCTTATATGCCTGAGAGAAAAACTCTGAACGAGGACTTATACTATAGGGGATCAAGTGCCAACCTGCCCCGTCTTCGCACGTGCGAAATAAAGTCCCGTTCTGGGATAAAAGTAAACCTTTCGCGTCACTATATTTATACGCTCATAAAAGTGCAAAAAAGAATATTATGAATAAAAGAAAAGAAAATCCGGTCACAGGTCTGCCTTCCGGCTTTCCTCATTTGAGACTCGACTCTCTGTAATGCTTTCCTTTCCCACCCTTAATGCCACAACAGGAATTCTTTGGATCGATTCATTAGTTTGGAAAAAAATAGAAATTCCAAACCCATTTCTCTCAGGACAACTCGATCCAGATTTATCGGTTTTTCTACGAATTTATGTTTTGAATTAAAGAAGCATTTTGTTAATGTGAGTATAATAAAAATGAAAAATAGATAAACTGAACTAATTAGTAATTGATAATATTTGTAATAGTTTCAAGAAACTGAGTCGGAGGATGAATAAAATAATGTTAAAGTGAAAGTTGTGCAATTCAACAATGAAGAAAACAAGGACTTAGTTTAATAGTACTTTTCCAAGTCTGGAAAATAATAAAATTGGATATTCATTTGAAATATTTATTATTCTTTTGGAGTTTTTGGAGGTATCTGTAACTGCCAAACCAACCCGAATGGCAAGCGTGGTGTGAATGAGACAATAACCTGTTTTAAACAAAAATGAAACAAACAAAACGTCATTTAAATACGAATAATTTCCTAGACTTTAAACTTTAATAAAAGCAACTTTCCATCTTTTGTTTTTGATAATTACCATCTTACAATGTAGGTAAGTACTGCAAGTTTTACTTTTTTAAATATGATGAATTATCCAAAACTTTAAAAAAATACGACTCTATGAGCATAATTTTTAATGATGATCACCTTTCAACTCATATGGAATATGTACTGCGAGTTTGACTTCCTTAAATACAAATAATTATCCTGAAATTTCTTAAAAGCGACTTTACTTCCTTTATTTAATGTAGGTTTTACGGTGACAAAGATAAAACAGTTAATCACATTTTAAGTTAATGCAGAAAACTGACCGAAAAGGAATATACGGGTAGACAGTATTGTGCAACTGAGAATTGTGCAAAAGACATTCTGACAAAAGATATATGCACAAACCAAATCTGTCTTAGAATATGAGATGCAAAAAATTTTCTGGGACTTAGAGATACCAACAAGAAAAAAAAAACTTGCTATCGAATGGATTTTGTCATTCTAGCGGATCATCGAGTGAAAATAAAAGAAAGCAGAAAGATAGACAAATGCCTGAATCTTTTCAGAGAGCTAAAAAATAAGCTGTTGTATATGAAGGTGACGGTGTTACCAATTTTAGTTAGTGTCCTTGGAACCGTCTTCAAATGGGGGGGGGGGGAGAACTGAAGATCAGATAATTTTTAATGATGATCACCTTTCAACTCATATGGAATATGTACTGCGAGTTTGACTTCCTTAAATACAAATAATTATCCTGAAATTTCTTAAAAGCGACTTTACTTCCTTTATTTAATGTAGGTTTTACGGTGACAAAGATAAAACAGTTAATCAAGACCATCCAAATAACAGCATTAGTAAAGTTACCAGAATTTTTTAGATGAAACTTGATGATTTTTATCATTAAGGGTTTTCGGGTTTTAGGACACATGGCATAACGGTTATAGACGCTAGTTCCCTAGGCTTCTAGTGGTTGCAGGTTTAATCCTGACTACAGGCGAGTAGCAATACAGGAATGCTTAACACTTGTACCCGGTTATGGCTAACAGAATTAAAATTGGTAACAGCAATAATAATAATAATAATAATAATAATAATAATAATAATAACTTTGCTTACAGAAGATCTGTGAAATGAGCGGCTGGGAAAGCAACAGTGAAGATTCGGTGAGGGCCAGCAGTATTTTTCTTTCAGTCTGGGAAAACTTGCAAGAAGAAGCCGACGAAGATAATGACGGAAAAATAACAGCTGACGAATGGGTAAGTAGAAATAAACTATCTTTTCAACCGAAAGTAGTAAATAAAAGAAATTGCTAGCAGATGAACTGCCGTTAGCAAGAATGATCAAAGTGCTATCTAAAAAAAAAAAAACATAAAATTTGTGACCCATTTGTACACTGACGTCCTCCGAGAGGACTATTTTGAAGTAGGCAAACATTCTTTATTTGTCGATGAAGTAATAAATTTGTTTTTCCAAATGTTCAGTTTGTTTTGGGACAAAGTTTTGTTAATTTCAGGAATATGAAACGATGATATCTTAGGAAAGCATGAGTTTTTTCGTCTTTCATCAACACATGCGCAACTGAGTTCGTTATGTTGCACTACTACGTAGGTTGACTCACACATTATAATGTTCAATTTGTTTCTAGGTTTGGAGAAAATATGCTCGTCCCGTTTGCTATTTTTATCAAGTACGAAAGATATTGGTTGTATCGCCTGTAGCTTAGGTCAATATGTGTAATTGATTCGGTGACAAGTCAATGAAAATAAGAAATGAAATTCAATGTGGTCGTTTTCAATTTGACCGATTTGCCTGATAAGAAACTGATCATCACGGGATTAGGCGAAGTCAGAAATTAACTCCAAAAATAAATCCAGATTGAAAATAGAAAATAATTGTAGGCAAAAGAAGATGAGAAATTAAATAATGATTGAATAAAGGAAGAGAAAAGAAAGAGAAAAAACCAAAGCAAAAACAAATTGTTAAAAAAAAAGAAACAAACAAGGGGTGTTAGGAAAAAAGCATTCAAAAGAGAGACGAGGGAGAAAATAAATAAAGATGAATGTTAGAAAGAAATGGAAGGCATATCAAATTTTAAAAAAAGAGATGGAGAAAGAAATTATTAAATGAAGATAAAAAAGAAAGTGCTTTGGAAAAAGAATAAGTTTTATAAGAAAAAGGAGAAAACAAATGAAAGAAAACGAAGAAAAAAGAGGAAAAATAATAAAATAATGTAGGAAAGAATAGAAAGAAAATAAGGAGAAAAAAGTGATTGAATAGATGATTATAAAAGAAAACAAAAGGTATCGAAAGAAGAGATGAGGTGTGTAAGAATGAAAAATGAGGAAACGACACAGGAAAAAAGAAAAAATATATAAGAGAAAAGGATATCATACGTGGAACAAGAAGGAAAAAGGATTTATTAATTGAAAAAGAAAGAAAAGGAAAAAGGAGTAAAAAAAATTAGGTAAAAAGTAAGGAAAGAAAGACAATAGGCGTAAAACCGAGAGAAGATGACACGGAAAGAAAGAAAGAAAGAAAGAAAGAGATCCAGATTTAAAAGAAAAAAAGAACAAAAACAAATAAGCAGTACGAAAAAGAAAAAAAGATGAATGAACTTGATCAATGAAGAAAGTACAAATCTAATTTTAAAAAAAGCAAATTAAACAGAAAAAAAAGGAGGGTTTTTTTTTACCAATTATTAATAAAGAAGACAGATTATAAAAGTCTCAATGAAAGAAAAATAAAGAAAGAGGAAAGATTGAGAGCAGTTGATGTCATTTTCGGCGCCAAACATTGTTGACTGCTCAAAGTAAAGAGTCATTCCTAATCTGATTTAATGACGTTGGAACCTCGCCAAGCATCCTTCGGCCACTGAGTGACATTTTTACATTTTATATCTACATGATTCTATTTTTCCTCCCATTGCTATGTTTTATGATGTATTTGTGGACATATTCATGAACTTTAACAAAACTGACAACAAAGAAAAATGTTGGGAAAATAGAAGACAAAGGAAAAAATGAATGAATAAATGAAAAAAAAAAGGATGAAACGAAAATAATAACAAAAACATGAAAAGAAAACAATTTTCTATTTCTCTTTAGATAATTTATTCTTATTTAGAATTTACAAAACCTTGCTTATTTTGGCAGGCAAGCTTCAGGTTGCTCACATTATCTTTTAAGTAGTCATCTAAGCAATGAACAGATTCATCGCTGCTTAACTTCGGTGATCTTGAGAGAATTGGTGTTTTTACTATGACTTGGAGTTCACATAGATCTTCTTTCTCACAAGATACGACACGAATTTAGTGTACAACTCCTGCTCATTGTTGTTCTTGATCATGTCAATCTCTAAGTGACTGTAGTTGGCTATGAGTGCAACATTCATTGTGGGCCTTTTCATCTACTCTATATCTGTTCAATCCCTTGATAAAGTACGTTAGTCAAGGGTGACAATAGCTACAACACCGAGGTGTAGGGAAGGGCGCTACTCCATTCCCTGGATTGATCCACTTTACCCTTGACCCTTACCTTATAATGCTGAGTGTTAAGCAAGGCGGTATCAAGTACCATTTTTTTAGTCTTTGGTATGACTCGACCTGGGATTGAACCCCGGTCTTACTATCTCTTTAATTGTCAATTATCCTATGAATGCGCTCTTATAGTACCTTTGATAAAGATAATAGAACTAACTCACTTAAAGGATGTTCACTTACAGTTTTTATTTTCCAGTCAATAAACTAATGACAGATAAAGCGAAAAACATTAATCTTTAATAGCTGAACATGCTGGCTTCATAAAATACTTAAACTGTCAAATTATTTCAGTTAATGGTACATTTTTTCCAAGGCATAGAGAGAAAAATATGGAAAAACACAATGTTAAGTTAAAAATTGTGAAATAATCTTGTGATTTGCATTCTTAAAAATAAATACGAACAGATACGCCTTGATACGCAAATTGGTCTACAGTTAAAAGGAAGTTTTAAAAGTTGCACGTCATTTAAAGGACCAGGAAATATAGCAATGATTACCTCAACAATCAATACGCAGAGGAACTTTGGAATCCTAGATAATTTTTTCATTCCATCAACAGGAAATTTGTTTGGTGATAATGATACACTTTTCAAAACGATATTTGTCACAAAATAAAGCGATTTCAAGCTTTTCTTCGTGAAACTCATATAAAATCATTGATATGGTCAGTGAACAGTCCAGATCTCATTCAAACTGAAAATTTATGGTGGAAATTTTTGTTTAATTCCATTAGAAGATTACATCTACCAAAGAAAATCTATATATTGCCATTCAGGAAAATTGGAACCATTTTAAGAAATAGTATTGCTTTCATCATCATATCGCGCTGGTAGCACGGATATCCCTGACCCTCTCTCGCCACTCCTCCCTATCGTTCATCGCCCTAGGTAGGTCTTCAGGACAACATCCCGTATCCTCACATAGCTGCTGAATGTATGTTCGTGCTGGTCGTCCTGCTTTTGCACGGCCGTGTGTGGGGGTCCATAAGAGTACATCTCTTATGAGTTCGTCCCTGCTTCTCCAGCAGTGTCCTGCGTGTCTGGCTCGTCTAACTTGAATAGTTTTCGTGATAGGGGGCAGGTGGCCGTACAGTTGGTGTCTTGTGGGGTGTTGCCGCCAGGACTTGTTTAAGATTGCACGTAGCATTCATGTGTAATTGCCGTCTAGCTTCTTCTCCAGCCGTTTTGTTAGCGTCCATGTAGTGCAGCCATATAGCAGTATCGATGTGACCGCTGCCTGGAAGAAACTGCGTTTCATTTTATCGGTTAGGTCTGATTTCCAAATAATCGATAACCTATTGATAGCTGTCCATGATTTCGCTAACCTCGTTTCGATGTCCTTTTCGGTTGATTCGACGCTGCTTCCTAGGTAAGTGAATTTGTCTACTAGTTTAAGAGGGGTTCCTTCTAGAGTGGAGATGTCCCCCGTTTGGTTATAGCACATATATTCCGTTTTGTGTGCATTAACATAGAGGCCTATGTTTGCTGCTGCTCGTTCCAAACTATGCAGTAGTGTTTCGGCTTGGTCAGGTGTATTTGCCAGTATCGCTATGTCATCGGCGTAGTCGGCGTCGGTAATTGTTGTTGCGGGGTAGTATTGCTTTTAATTTGTATAATCCATGTTTGAAAGAATCATGACTGCCATAAAAGCCCGAGGAGAGGTAACTAAGTATTAATTCTTATTTTTAGTCAGTGAATTCAATCATCATAATCATCAAGTCGTGTTGCTAGCATAGATTTCCCTGACTCTCTTTCTCTTCATCCGTCCCTATCGTCCATCGCTTCCGGCAGGTCTTCTAAGTTGCATTCTGTATCCGCGCAGAGCTGTTGTAAGTTCTTGATAGTCGACCAACACTGGTGTACGGGTCCATAGGATAATGTCTTTTTTTAGTTCATCTTTGCTTCTCAAGCAGTGTCCCGCGTGTCTTGTTTGTCTTACTTGGATAGTTTTTGAGATGGGAAGTAAGTAGCTGTACAGCGGTTGTTTCCTAACTCCTAGCGTTCTTGAGCAGTTCCCATCTACCTTTTTCTCAATGCATTTTGTCACCGTCCATTGAATAGTATTGGCACAACTGCTGCTTGAAAGAAATCCCGTTTTATTTTATCGGATAGATCAGATTTGCATATGATCGTTAGCCTATCGATAGCAGTCCTCGCCTTCGCTAGCCGAACATTGACATCACTTTCAATTGATGAGATGCTGCTGCTGAGGTACATTAATTTGTCCACTAATTTTCAGAGAGTCCCCATTTAAATCTTTTATCATTGGCCCGTTAAAGGTGTGTTCTCAGATAACCACTATTACTAACACTAGGGACATCACGAACAACATAAACTTACTGTATATTACAGTGGGTTCTCCTGAGAGGTCTGCTTACAACCACCAGGCGTTCCTCCTGTTAACTTTCTCGTTCTGGTTGTTATTAACGGCTGGTACTAGGAACACAGCTTGTCTTTTTATTTGCTATGCTAGAATAGAAATAGGCATTTTAAAGCTCTCGATACGTCTGAAAGGAAAAGGAAAATGTTAAAATATGGTACCGCGTAACATTAATTTAGGTCGTCTTCCACTAATGGATTGCTAATTGTTTGCTTTCAAATCCCTGATATAATAAGCGAGAGAGAGAGAGAGAGAGAGAGAGAGAGAGAGAGAGGTTGAATGTGACTTCGGGAATGTGGGAGAGAAGTTGGTGCGTGTTGAACCGTTTGTTTTCTATCGCATCTCTATATATGAAGACAATATCTCATGCAGAGCGTTACTTTGTTAAACGTCTGAATTGATCCAAACTGCCATTAATTTCTAAAATAACATTTTTGAGAATATTTGAAACGCCTGTTTTTTTATAATTCAAATTTTATCTCAAGTATGTTCACCACAATAATGATAAAATGGTCTATTATAGTCTGGTAGAAGATCACTATCAAGACTGATGTGCAGCAAAGGATAGGTAAAAGAAAATCAAAGCCATCTTATATATATATATATATATTGCTCTGTATAATTGATACATTGAGCTCTTTACCAGGAAGATCTAAATATTCACGAATATTTTCTTGTCCTGATGGAATTACTCCTAACTCCGGTTTAACTGGACTAAGTATTCTCTTTTTGCTCCTGAATGGTTGAGCTCTCTTTTGGAAAATTTCAATTTAAAAATCATCCGAAACCCTGCCAATTCAGAAATGGATAAATACACTCCGGAATATTCACTGAAAAATATCCCTTTTCCATCTCACCATGTTTTTCAATTGGCTTTGACAGAGAAAATTGTGGATTTCGTCAAAAGATTGCGGTGGAAGGCCTTTTTCTACTTGGATTCATGTAAAAATACTGACGATGTCAAGAAAAACGTTTATAACCTCAAATCTCCAAATACTCCTCCAAATAACAGACTACTAGACTCGTTTGAAACGGACTTATTTAAATTAATTAAATTGGTTAAATTTAAGAAGGTATGTAATAATTTTCAAATGAAATTAAGCCAAGATATAAATGAAGTAAAAACATCAAATTATATATGGGTGAAGTCAGATAAATCAAAAAATATATATAAAATTAAACCCTCTAATTATCAAGAAATTTTAAAGAGCAAAATTACTAATAATTATAAAATAGACTATATTAATACTATTGAACAAATAAATAAGGATACTTCTAATTTTGCTAGTAGATTGCAAATTGAGGATAGGTTAGGAAAATTTAAAAAGAAAGATGCTTATATTCTAATTAAGGATCATAAACCAAATTTTGAAAATAAATTGCCAACCAGACTGATTAACCCCTCTAAAACAGAGTTAGGTAGGATATCTAAGTTTATTATCCAAAATATTGTCAATAGTGTAAAAAAGGCTAACCATTGCAATCTTTGGGAGAATTCTTATGAGACCATTGAATGGTTTAGAAGGATAAAAAATAAGAGTAAAGCTACTTTTATACAATTTGACATCATCGATTTCTATCCTTCCATAACAAAAAATATTTTAATAGATAGCATTAACTATGCCCGTAAATATATAGATATAACTGTTGAACAATACGAAATAATATTAGCGTGTAGGAAAACTGTTTTAAAAAATAACGATTCAACTTGGGTAAAAAATGGATTAGATAATTTTGACGTTCCAATGGGGGGGTATGATTCCTCCCAAATAGCAGACCTTGTAGGATTATATATATTAGATATACTCACTAGAATCATTAGTCCTCAACAAGTAGGTATTTATAGGGATGATGGGTTATTATATATCCCAAATAGTAATGGCCCTCTTAGCTCTAGCATACAAAAAAGGATTATAAGGGCCTTTAAGTTTTTGGGATTTAAAATAGAAATCTCATCTAATATTAAAATAGCCAATTTCTTGGATGTCACTTTAGATCTATCTAATAATTCCTATAAACCTTTTATAAAACCCAATCAGAACCCATCGTACATTAATGTTAATTCAAATCACCCTAGAAATATAATCAAGCAAATCCCAAAAGCAGTAAATTTAAGAATAGGTAAGCTATCTGCAAATGAAAAGATTTTCAAAGAGAGTAGTAAAAGATATATAGAAGCCCTTAAAAATAGTGGTTTTAATGAGGATTTTAGGTATTTAAAACAAAATATAACAACTGAATTTACTAAAGAAAATAATAATTATGTTCAAAAAAATAGAAAAAGGAAAATTATATGGTTTAACCCCCCTTTTTGTAAACTAGCCAATATAGATGTAGGTAAATATTTTTTGAGACTGATAGATAAACATTTTAAACAAGATAATATATTGCATAAAATATTTAATAGGAAAACCTTGAAAATAAGTTATTCTTGCACTAATAATATTTCTCAAATAATAAATAGCCATAATAATAAATTAATTAATAAATTTCATAACCAAGTAAATAATAATAACATTAATAGTAAAAAAATAGAATGTAATTGTAAATCTCAAAGTGATTGTCCAATGAATGGTTTGTGTAGTTTAGATAATGTAGTATACCAAGCTATTATTTATCCAAAAGAGGACATAAGTGATAAGAAATATTATATTGGCGTTTCTTCTACTAATTTCAAGATTAGATATGGAAATCATAAATATTCCTTTTCCCATGAGCATCAAAAAAATCAAACTGCTCTATCAAAACATTATTGGGGATTAAAAAATAAAGGGTTAACCCCTGACATTCAATGGTCCATATTGAAAAGATCTAGTACCCCAAAATCTTTCGATAGTAGGTGCAATCTATGTCTTGAAGAAAAGATCCACATTTTGCTTTTTCCTGAGCCAAAAATTTTACTAAATAAGAGAAATGAACTAATAGCCAGGTGTAGACATAGGGCCAAATTTAAACTATAAATAATTAAGTAAAAAAATTTTTTTATAAAGCATAAATTTATTTGAGAATGAGGTTTAATTTTGAGAATAATTATAATAAATTATTAGATAGAAAATTATGAAATAGCATATAATATATATGTACTAAGCATAAAAAATGTGACTGATATTTTGAAATTTTTGAAATTTTAAAATATTTAAGTAAATTAAATATTTGTTTTTGTTTTAATATATCTATTACTGCATCTTTACGTGAGATTATTAATTAAAATTTAAATCTAATTAGAAATATCTGTAATTTAAGTCTATAGAAAAAATTTTTTTAAAAAAATTGTTTTAAAATAAATGTACTACATTGCCAACCGTAAATTTAAATTTAAAACGGAAGTGGGCTCAATGAAGAGATAACTCTTCACCCCTCTTCTATCCCCTCTCACTTTTCTATCCCCTCCCACTCTCATGTGTCTACTCCAGTTTTTTTATCTAATTGATCTGATGAAGTCCTGTTAATTTTTTTTCGTGTTTTTGAAAATTTCAAAAATGCGTAACAGGATTGAAATAAATTTATAATCCTTTGTGATTGGTTTCGTTGTTTTTTCTTAATGAAAATATTGCTCTGTATAATTGATACATTGAGCTCTTTACCAGGAAGATCTAAATATTCACGAATATTTTCTTGTCCTGATGGAATTACTCCTAACTCCGGTTTAACTGGACTAAGTATTCTCTTTTTGCTCCTGAATGGTTGAGCTCTCTTTTGGAAAATTTCAATTTAAAAATCATCCGAAACCCTGCCAATTCAGAAATGGATAAATACACTCCGGAATATTCACTGAAAAATATCCCTTTTCCATCTTACCATGTTTTTCAATTGGCTTTGACAGAGAAAATTGTGGATTTCGTCAAAAGATTGCGGTGGAAGGCCTTTTTCTACTTGGATTCATGTAAAAATACTGACGATGTCAAGAAAAACGTTTATAACCTCAAATCTCCAAATACTCCTCCAAATAACAGACTACTAGACTCGTTTGAAACGGACTTATTTAAATTAATTAAATTGGTTAAATTTAAGAAGGTATGTAATAATTTTCAAATGAAATTAAGCCAAGATATAAATGAAGTAAAAACATCAAATTATATATGGGTGAAGTCAGATAAATCAAAAAATATATATAAAATTAAACCCTCTAATTATCAAGAAATTTTAAAGAGCAAAATTACTAATAATTATAAAATAGACTATATTAATACTATTGAACAAATAAATAAGGATACTTCTAATTTTGCTAGTAGATTGCAAATTGAGGATAGGTTAGGAAAATTTAAAAAGAAAGATGCTTATATTCTAATTAAGGATCATAAACCAAATTTTGAAAATAAATTGCCAACCAGACTGATTAACCCCTCTAAAACAGAGTTAGGTAGGATATCTAAGTTTATTATCCAAAATATTGTCAATAGTGTAAAAAAGGCTAACCATTGCAATCTTTGGGAGAATTCTTATGAGACCATTGAATGGTTTAGAAGGATAAAAAATAAGAGTAAAGCTACTTTTATACAATTTGACATCATCGATTTCTATCCTTCCATAACAAAAAATATTTTAATAGATAGCATTAACTATGCCCGTAAATATATAGATATAACTGTTGAACAATACGAAATAATATTAGCGTGTAGGAAAACTGTTTTAAAAAATAACGATTCAACTTGGGTAAAAAATGGATTAGATAATTTTGACGTTCCAATGGGGGGGTATGATTCCTCCCAAATAGCAGACCTTGTAGGATTATATATATTAGATATACTCACTAGAATCATTAGTCCTCAACAAGTAGGTATTTATAGGGATGATGGGTTATTATATATCCCAAATAGTAATGGCCCTCTTAGCTCTAGCATACAAAAAAGGATTATAAGGGCCTTTAAGTTTTTGGGATTTAAAATAGAAATCTCATCTAATATTAAAATAGCCAATTTCTTGGATGTCACTTTAGATCTATCTAATAATTCCTATAAACCTTTTATAAAACCCAATCAGAACCCATCGTACATTAATGTTAATTCAAATCACCCTAGAAATATAATCAAGCAAATCCCAAAAGCAGTAAATTTAAGAATAGGTAAGCTATCTGCAAATGAAAAGATTTTCAAAGAGAGTAGTAAAAGATATATAGAAGCCCTTAAAAATAGTGGTTTTAATGAGGATTTTAGGTATTTAAAACAAAATATAACAACTGAATTTACTAAAGAAAATAATAATTATGTTCAAAAAAATAGAAAAAGGAAAATTATATGGTTTAACCCCCCTTTTTGTAAACTAGCCAATATAGATGTAGGTAAATATTTTTTGAGACTGATAGATAAACATTTTAAACAAGATAATATATTGCATAAAATATTTAATAGGAAAACCTTGAAAATAAGTTATTCTTGCACTAATAATATTTCTCAAATAATAAATAGCCATAATAATAAATTAATTAATAAATTTCATAACCAAGTAAATAATAATAACATTAATAGTAAAAAAATAGAATGTAATTGTAAATCTCAAAGTGATTGTCCAATGAATGGTTTGTGTAGTTTAGATAATGTAGTATACCAAGCTATTATTTATCCAAAAGAGGACATAAGTGATAAGAAATATTATATTGGCGTTTCTTCTACTAATTTCAAGATTAGATATGGAAATCATAAATATTCCTTTTCCCATGAGCATCAAAAAAATCAAACTGCTCTATCAAAACATTATTGGGGATTAAAAAATAAAGGGTTAACCCCTGACATTCAATGGTCCATATTGAAAAGATCTAGTACCCCAAAATCTTTCGATAGTAGGTGCAATCTATGTCTTGAAGAAAAGATCCACATTTTGCTTTTTCCTGAGCCAAAAATTTTACTAAATAAGAGAAATGAACTAATAGCCAGGTGTAGACATAGGGCCAAATTTAAACTATAAATAATTAAGTAAAAAAATTTTTTTATAAAGCATAAATTTATTTGAGAATGAGGTTTAATTTTGAGAATAATTATAATAAATTATTAGATAGAAAATTATGAAATAGCATATAATATATATGTACTAAGCATAAAAAATGTGACTGATATTTTGAAATTTTTGAAATTTTAAAATATTTAAGTAAATTAAATATTTGTTTTTGTTTTAATATATCTATTACTGCATCTTTACGTGAGATTATTAATTAAAATTTAAATCTAATTAGAAATATCTGTAATTTAAGTCTATAGAAAAAATTTTTTTAAAAAAATTGTTTTAAAATAAATGTACTACATTGCCAACCGTAAATTTAAATTTAAAACGGAAGTGGGCTCAATGAAGAGATAACTCTTCACCCCTCTTCTATCCCCTCTCACTTTTCTATCCCCTCCCACTCTCATGTGTCTACTCCAGTTTTTTTATCTAATTGATCTGATGAAGTCCTGTTAATTTTTTTTCGTGTTTTTGAAAATTTCAAAAATGCGTAACAGGATTGAAATAAATTTATAATCCTTTGTGATTGGTTTCGTTGTTTTTTCTTAATGAAAATATTGCTCTGTATAATTGATACATTGAGCTCTTTACCAGGAAGATCTAAATATTCACGAATATTTTCTTGTCCTGATGGAATTACTCCTAACTCCGGTTTAACTGGACTAAGTATTCTCTTTTTGCTCCTGAATGGTTGAGCTCTCTTTTGGAAAATTTCAATTTAAAAATCATCCGAAACCCTGCCAATTCAGAAATGGATAAATACACTCCGGAATATTCACTGAAAAATATCCCTTTTCCATCTTACCATGTTTTTCAATTGGCTTTGACAGAGAAAATTGTGGATTTCGTCAAAAGATTGCGGTGGAAGGCCTTTTTCTACTTGGATTCATGTAAAAATACTGACGATGTCAAGAAAAACGTTTATAACCTCAAATCTCCAAATACTCCTCCAAATAACAGACTACTAGACTCGTTTGAAACGGACTTATTTAAATTAATTAAATTGGTTAAATTTAAGAAGGTATGTAATAATTTTCAAATGAAATTAAGCCAAGATATAAATGAAGTAAAAACATCAAATTATATATGGGTGAAGTCAGATAAATCAAAAAATATATATAAAATTAAACCCTCTAATTATCAAGAAATTTTAAAGAGCAAAATTACTAATAATTATAAAATAGACTATATTAATACTATTGAACAAATAAATAAGGATACTTCTAATTTTGCTAGTAGATTGCAAATTGAGGATAGGTTAGGAAAATTTAAAAAGAAAGATGCTTATATTCTAATTAAGGATCATAAACCAAATTTTGAAAATAAATTGCCAACCAGACTGATTAACCCCTCTAAAACAGAGTTAGGTAGGATATCTAAGTTTATTATCCAAAATATTGTCAATAGTGTAAAAAAGGCTAACCATTGCAATCTTTGGGAGAATTCTTATGAGACCATTGAATGGTTTAGAAGGATAAAAAATAAGAGTAAAGCTACTTTTATACAATTTGACATCATCGATTTCTATCCTTCCATAACAAAAAATATTTTAATAGATAGCATTAACTATGCCCGTAAATATATAGATATAACTGTTGAACAATACGAAATAATATTAGCGTGTAGGAAAACTGTTTTAAAAAATAACGATTCAACTTGGGTAAAAAATGGATTAGATAATTTTGACGTTCCAATGGGGGGGTATGATTCCTCCCAAATAGCAGACCTTGTAGGATTATATATATTAGATATACTCACTAGAATCATTAGTCCTCAACAAGTAGGTATTTATAGGGATGATGGGTTATTATATATCCCAAATAGTAATGGCCCTCTTAGCTCTAGCATACAAAAAAGGATTATAAGGGCCTTTAAGTTTTTGGGATTTAAAATAGAAATCTCATCTAATATTAAAATAGCCAATTTCTTGGATGTCACTTTAGATCTATCTAATAATTCCTATAAACCTTTTATAAAACCCAATCAGAACCCATCGTACATTAATGTTAATTCAAATCACCCTAGAAATATAATCAAGCAAATCCCAAAAGCAGTAAATTTAAGAATAGGTAAGCTATCTGCAAATGAAAAGATTTTCAAAGAGAGTAGTAAAAGATATATAGAAGCCCTTAAAAATAGTGGTTTTAATGAGGATTTTAGGTATTTAAAACAAAATATAACAACTGAATTTACTAAAGAAAATAATAATTATGTTCAAAAAAATAGAAAAAGGAAAATTATATGGTTTAACCCCCCTTTTTGTAAACTAGCCAATATAGATGTAGGTAAATATTTTTTGAGACTGATAGATAAACATTTTAAACAAGATAATATATTGCATAAAATATTTAATAGGAAAACCTTGAAAATAAGTTATTCTTGCACTAATAATATTTCTCAAATAATAAATAGCCATAATAATAAATTAATTAATAAATTTCATAACCAAGTAAATAATAATAACATTAATAGTAAAAAAATAGAATGTAATTGTAAATCTCAAAGTGATTGTCCAATGAATGGTTTGTGTAGTTTAGATAATGTAGTATACCAAGCTATTATTTATCCAAAAGAGGACATAAGTGATAAGAAATATTATATTGGCGTTTCTTCTACTAATTTCAAGATTAGATATGGAAATCATAAATATTCCTTTTCCCATGAGCATCAAAAAAATCAAACTGCTCTATCAAAACATTATTGGGGATTAAAAAATAAAGGGTTAACCCCTGACATTCAATGGTCCATATTGAAAAGATCTAGTACCCCAAAATCTTTCGATAGTAGGTGCAATCTATGTCTTGAAGAAAAGATCCACATTTTGCTTTTTCCTGAGCCAAAAATTTTACTAAATAAGAGAAATGAACTAATAGCCAGGTGTAGACATAGGGCCAAATTTAAACTATAAATAATTAAGTAAAAAAATTTTTTTATAAAGCAT
>CAUZXS010003078.1:2500-20009 GCA_963585895.1 Sepioteuthis lessoniana | reverse complement strand
GTGTGTATATATATATATATGTGTATATATATATGTATATATATATATATATATATATATATATATTTCTCCTCCTGAACTCCCTTAAAACCTCAACATAGTAACCCTAACCCATTGGCCAATCATCTGTGGTGTATTGACTTCCTTGCTCCTCCCACACCTCTTATCCCTGCCTTCCTTGAATCTCTTATGCCACTCTAAAACTGATGCTCAATTCATGCAAGTCGCTTTAGTAGGGTGCATTCCAATTCCGTCAGTAGCTGTTCATTTTAACCTGACATCCTAAAAATTCGTGTCATCTCATAAGATGCATAGCAATAACACTGAATTTTCAAGTGTCTAAGACAATTTTAAATGCCCATACGAAATAAGTCTGGGAACTTATTGTCTGCATCTTGTGTGTGTGTGTGTGTGTGTGTGTGTGTGTGTGTATATATATATAATCACAAAGAAAAAATAGAATGAATAAAGTGAAGTCTATGAAGGTAAAGAGTCTACTCTTTACTACCAAGCCCCATTCTCTGCCAGCAGGTCCAAAAATTAATTTGTAAAGAATTTTCTAATGTTTAAAAAGTTAGTCCAAATAAGTTATATATTTTATCTTTGTGGATGTGTGTCTGTGTTGTCTATCCATGGCTGCTTGCTTGGTTTTGTTTGTAGGGAATGGAAGAATTTACTTTCCTCTCCCTTCCCACATTTACTTTGCCTTAGGTAATGAAAAGGTTTTTATTGAAGTTTTTTTTATTCCTAATGCCCCTTCTGAGAAGTTTCATTTTATATTTTCATGGTATTGAGGTGATGAGTCACTGATTTGTGGAAAGGAATTATTGGAAAATAACCTCAATTATAATTCTTTTCTTTGACACCAATCTTTTAATTTTCTCTGTTTCTGTCTCTTCGAAAACCTTTCCTTTTGTTTATTGAGGAAATGTTTTTTTAAAAATTTGTATGTGAAAAAGATAATAAAATTGACAAAGGCGATGTGTATAAAGAGGATATTGATAACAGAATTACAAGGATAAAGTGAAGTACACAGTGGGAGAGTGAATAAAAGAGAAGCATGGAGTCAGAAGAGTAAAAGGCAGAAGGAGGGGGGATAAGACAGATGATGTGACAGGAATTCCTTGAAATGGATTTTTTCTTTTGGTTGTTTCATTTTTATATATTGACTTCTTTTATTTAATGCTTGGATTGTTTTTTTGAAGTTCCCAGTTTTACTTTTTGTGTGATTTGACTTTTGGGATTGTACTTGCCTTGTCATTTGCTTTGTTTTATTTTCATCTTTATGGATTTTTTTTACTTATTTTAAAAATTCAATTGTAATAGATGTACTATTCTATCATTCATCTCATTATGTCCCCTGGTGAGTGATTGCACTGCTTTGACCTTGGACATCATGGGGTTAGCAAATTATGCATTTAATGTGTTGGAATCCTAGAAGCCCATGAAATGATGTTGTTAAAGGAGGAAGAAATTTATATGCTTTAAGAAATAGTCAGTATCAGGTTGGGAGCTTGATCCCTGAGCCTGGACGCCGGGCCCAGTTTTTCCTCTCCCTGGTTGGTCATGGTGTCAATTGTTTTTGATACATATGTATATAGTGTTCTTTTGAAAATCTATGGAGATGGGCGAAGTGTTCCTGGGATTCACTGTTATCTGGTTGGGATGAGGGACCAGGGGCCACATATGCTGAGAACCCCTAAAATAAAATCTCCTGATGCAACACCTGAACAAATGCTAAAAGTCCTCATGGAGTGGTTGTTATATGGAAGGTAGTTTAAAGTCCTTCTGGATTGATTGTTGGAAAAAGTAGCAAAATAAGGGAAGGTGGTTCAAAGTCATTCCAGGTTGAAATGGGGATAGATAAAAAGAGTTGTTTAAGAATCCTCTGGGATGAAATGTGGAGACAAGATGATGAGGGTCAGATATGTTGAGGGACCTGAAGGTGCTAAGTCCTAATGCAGCATTTGGCTAACTGCAGAGACCATAATGCTCCTGAACTGCAAAGACAGATGATGAAGGCAAGTTGAAAGACAGTTGGGAGTGGTTTGGAGGAGTGGAGGAACACACCATCCTAGCACATTGCTGTTTGTCTTGGAACTGTGTGGAGCAACCTCCTTTGCATGAGCTCTTGTGTTGAAAGAGCGATGAGGGCTCCATTTGAATAATATAACACATTGCATGTTAACAGTTATGTTTGTGTTTTATATTTTCTTTGTGATGTGATTTATTGTCAATAGATGACAAGGGTAAGGAAGAGACGAGTGTGGCATGACAATGGGTATTAATGTGTATATGGATGTGTGTGTGGGCCTCTGTGTTGTGGGTGGCTGTTGGAGTCATCCTCAACATCTTGAAGCAGCACCAGGGTGTCTAGATATTCCTTTGTCTATTTTGGCACAAAGACCACACAAAGAGCTGTGCCCATGAAAATCTGCAAGACTGGAGAAAGGATGTAGTCAGTCAGGAGTGAGACTCTGAAGGAGTCAGTTGGGAGTGGGACTCTGGAATTGTCTAAAAGTTAAGAACTGTGGGTTGTTTCATATATATATCTCTGAGGATAGTAGTCTAAGGATTAATCTAAAAGTTAATAATGCTAGGAAAATAGGAATATCTAATTGAGTGCTCAATAGCGACGTCTATTGAATATATAATTAATTTCAGATTAAAGATATCTCAAAATACACGTGCAGAGGAAAAGCATTTTTTGAAATAAAGTAAATGAAACAGAATTTCATTTATAAATTTATTTCAGTCTGATTGGATGGAAGAAATGGTTATACTTGTATTTCTTATATATGATGAGGTCATTATTTCATCTGACCCAAATAAATTTATAAATTGATATCTTTTTCATTTAATTTATGTTACTCCCTGCATAATGGTAAGCTTCAAAGGAGACGAACCAGTCATTTCATAAAATGGCAACTTTAGTTACATTACAGTTGTTTTAGAAAAATATAGAATAGTCAAACATTTTCTCAGAAAAATCTACAACTCACTTTTCTTTTTATGTAAAAATGTTTCTCCTAATTCTTTTTTGGATCTTAAAAGGAAAAATAACTCATTTGTGTAATCAAATTTCAAGGAAATGACAAGGTTATGTTCTATTAAAACTTTTAACAACAAAATCGGAGAGACTGAAGTTTTGAAAGAATTAAAAAAGAAAAAAAAAGTTTATTTACTATTGAAAATTTTATTAAAATTCAGATTTAGTTCAGATTTAAAAATCAAGAAATTATGTTGCTATATATATATATATATATATATATATATATATATATATATATATATATAAAAAAGGTTTATAGTTTTATTAATGTTCAATATCAATGATAGAGCTTTTATATATATATATATATATATATATACACACACACACACACGGTAGAGTAACTCTGCATTTGTCAGAGAGTGAATGTTTTCAAAAAATAAAAAAGACTGATATAGTTTATTTTTTTGTTTAAAAAGAGGTGGGGTATTTGTGTATGTGTGCTTTTGGATGTTAGTGCTGTTGTGCCTACATATATGTATATTTGCATATAAATAGACATGAATCTTTACATATATACACATATTTCTGCTGTGCATTGTTAGGAGGGGTGAGATGAAGGGAAAGAGTGTGAGAATGGAATGGGAAATGGATTGTTGCAATCAGAATTTCTTTTTCTCTTAATCCTACCTAACTTTATAATAGCTAAAAGTTTATTTGATGTAAATATGAAATGTTTTGTGGTGAATTTTGTTGAGTGATGATGATAGTTAAAATCATCATCACATTACTTCTTTTTTTTTTTTTTTTTTTTTGAAAGAGGTGTGTGTGTGTATATATATATATATATATTAGTATTTATGGGCTGGGAATAAAATAAGTTTAAGACTTTATGTATATAAAACTATTTATTTTAAAATATATAAAATGTATTTACACAAAGAAATGCTGCATTGCCTTAGCCACTGAAATGATAGTATCATCCATAGTTGGCAGCTCCTCTCCTCTTGCTTTCATCATTGAGATGGTTTGCTTACTAACAACTGTCTTCCTCTTTTGGCATTGGCCTGAGGATTTATGGTTTTCTTTTTACATTCAGATAAGATTAATCACCATAAAAATGGTGGAATGAAAATTTTGCTACATTATTTTGTAGGTATTCTTTTAATGAGTTATAAAAACCATTTTTTATCTCGGCTAAATGACCTGACTCAAGTTCAAACTGGTGATCCCAGAAGCATGCTTCCTACCTTTTGATATATCTTAAAAAATTTTTTTTTTAATGCAATGGTATTCATCCTCCTTTCCACAAGTTTGCTTTTAGTACAAGTCTCATGTACTTGAGTTGTTCCAGAAATTGTCTATTCTCATCAACATTTTCCTCTTTAGAAGCTTCCACTTTTTATGGCTGTGAATTAACATTTGAATTTGAAAGTAAAGATGAAATAACACACGTAAACCTGCATCTCCTTTCCTGTATACAGTGAACCTATTTCAGTGACTACAAAGCAGGTGTTAATGATCAAATTTAACCATATTATAATAAACTTCAAGCGATATGAAAAAAACAAAACATTGTCAACCAGTATGTTTTTCACTAATATTTCTTCCAAAGTCAAAGATGGTCATTCTAAAGCTGTTAGTCAACATCTGATTTACACTAACTTTTGACAATTTCAGCTAATAAAATTTAAGATATTCATTCTAATGATTAGATATAAGATAAGATGTTACTCTAAAGGACAAATGTATATGTAGTATAGGACCAAAAAAATTAAAGCGTGTCTGATAAAAAGAAATAAATTCGCAGAAAAGAAACACTTGAATCTCAAGGAAGAAAATAGTTTTTATTTTTGGGAATTACAGCGGACTGGTGTTAAAAAGTTTGTTCAACAGCGTTCTTCCCCACCTCTTTTCTTGCTATCAAACGTCTTTATCACTCTTTCCCTCTGTGCATTTTAGCTAGCGTTCGTAGAAAAGGTTCACCTTCCTCTGCTTGGCGATGGTGTTTTTATTGTCGGCCTGTTGATGATGTTTTATCATATCAGTTGGATTGTTATGACAGGCTGGGCTCTATCCGTCGTGTGGCACGTGCCTCTGTTGAAACCTGTCTTGAACTGCCAAAATCTTGCTACTTGATTTTCTTATATAGCGATTTGATGGAATCAATTCGAAGGTTCGATGCTCACCAGTGGAACAGTAGTGCAACACGTGAAAAATCACGCCTTTTCTCTCTACAGGTCACTCTGCCTGCACGAGCGAGGTTCGTGACATTTTTTTGATCATCAGACCTTTGTACCTGATGACAGCTGATGTGCTCGAATGTTCAACCTTGAGAACGCTGCAATTTAATGATGGCGCCCGTCCGTAATATTACATATAATTATAACTGCACCCTCAAAAAGCACACTTTTAAGAACAAAGTAACTTACCTTTTGATACAAGGCTGCAAAATATATCTGCTACTCAATATACAGTAACAAGATGCCCTGTTATTCCCAGAATTTCCTATGCTAACAGCAAACAATGGTTGCAGTGTTAATTATTTTTTTCTATACTTTTTATTTAAAGTAAATATTCCTGGTGGCAGAACAAAAATAATGATTAAGCACTGAATTCCAGAAATTTTAGAATCTAAACTTTGTAGCCGTAAAAGTGGAATGATCATGTGGAAAATGTTGATGGAAATGAACTACTCACTTTTGGTTAATATTACAAATTGAATAGGGTCGATTTTTAAATGTGATTTTGAACAGATTGACCTTTGCTTTTCGTCATTTTCTTCCTTAATGCTATGAAAGATGTATGTTCCTGGTCAGTTATCAAATGTGGAGGAATGCTTAGTGGACATTGGAACTGGCTATTTTATTGAAATGGCAAGTAGATTTTTCTTTACTTTAATTATGGATTTTCATCTTGTGTTATATTTTAAAGTGAAATGTTTTGTGATGACTTAACATTTAATTTTATTAGTATAGAAAATACATGGTGATGCTACAAACACTCATCCTGAATTATTTAAAAAAAAAACAACAACAACAACAACAACAAACTTGGATACAATGTATCAATAAAGATTCCCTACAGTAATTTTAGCTTTTTTTGTATACTAGCCATGTGTCTATGGTTGGAGTTGATAATCTTGTTTGCATTTCACTTTGTTTTCTCATGTTTTGTTGAGCCAAGAACTTTTCAGTATGTATTACTGGGAATAGGTTAGCACTAAGCTATACTCTCAGAAAAAAAAAATGAATTAGCATTTGTAACACAAGTGTCTGAGGATTCATTTAGCACTTTTTAAAATTTGCTTATATATAAGCGAGAGAGAGAAAAAAAAAAAAAAAGAAGTGGTGACTTTCGATCAAGACTCAAACAAATGACATTTACAAATTCTTCCTTTTCAAGGAAATATAACATTTTCTCAGTTTATTTTTGTTTCTTATTTTCAGTCTGTTGATGCAAGTAAAGATTATTTTAAAAGAAAAGTAGAATATGTCACTAAACAAATTGAAAAAATCCAACCACTTGTTCAGGAAAAGTACAAGATGAAACAAGGTAAGGAATTTCAATTTAGCTGAGTTGTTTATGTCTCATACCATCTTGTGACTGGCTAACTTTTTTGTAAGCTACTTTCAACTTTATTTTTCTTTCCAGTGGTAATGGAGATGATTCAGATGAAAGTACAAGCACAACTTGCTGCCCAACAAGCCCCTCCTGTTAGTACAGGAGGAAGTACATGAAAACCAGCGACAAAATTAAAATGAAATTATTGGTGAGATATTATATACACTGAGTTGGTCCATTGAATAAAACTGAAGCAAAGTTATTGTGTTGTTATACTCAGCGATTAAAAAGAATTTGCAAAATATTGCCTGAAATTTACATCTACTTTTGTTTATCAAAAAAAATAAAGAAAAAATGCAGTGAACTTTTTTTATTTAATTAAAAATTAACTGTACAAGTTGAAAACAGATTTTTATATAGTCATCTGTATTTCTCAAAATGAAATCAACATTTTAAGAAAAGTTAAACATGATTTTCACAAAATATGATATCCTTCTTAAACAGGAGATAAGTATGGAAGAAAAAATACTTTAAGAAATCTATTCTAAATCTAAAAGCAGGAAAAAAAAAAAAAAAAAAAAAAATCACAGAGTCTTTTGGTATTGATTGATCTTTTCCTGGATGTTCTGTAGTTGGACAGTTTTGTCCAGTTTGATATATTTGCCTTTCATAGTAGTAGCAATTGTTATCCAATTGGGGGCAACTTCCAGCAACAGTTTTAAGTGATTTTCAGCATCAGCTAAGGAAAGAAAAAAAAAAAAAAAAAAAAAAAAACTTTAAATATATACAAATGTTATTTAAAGATATCAATAGATTTCACTTAGTTTTCATAACATGGTATATAGTTCAGTTCAAAAGGTCTATTAAAAAAATCTTTATAAATTGTTTCTATGAAACACACTAACCTTTTGATATGGGTGACTTGTAACTTTCACAGATCTTTTCAAGAAGATGGTCAAAAAGCAAAGCAAGTTTCTTCTCAGTAACAAAATAACTGAACATTAAGAAAATATTGACAGGTATATTTAAAATAAGATACATTTATCTAATTTAAGGAGTTCCTAATACTCAAGTCCAAATAATACCAGTATTTTTTAAAAACTAATATTTCAATTTAGATGTAAGAAATAAAAGTGAAAATTAATTATGGTTGACTGCGTCATCTAATAAAAAAATTAAGAATTCAAATTTATGGTTCTACTAAAAACATTTTATAATTCCATGAAAAAAAAAAAAAGAAAAAAAAAAAAAAAATTTATAAATCTGAGATAAATTAAAAACTTGCGACATGACTCTTTTCAAACTGATCTGCCGACACTAACATGGCTTTTTACCACTAAATATAATATTTTGTTGTTTGGAGAAATTTACATGTTCCAAATTTAGATAGTTAAAAGTTTTAAATAAATACCATCAAGAAAGGGGTAAGAATAATCAGACCTTTTATATGAATCTGGAAATAATTTTTATTTAATTTTTGATCTGGTCTTCACCACCCCGCTTACTTTTAACAACACATTGAGTACATTATGATTGATAGATATATCTATCTCATACAGACCTTGTAAAAAAAAAAAAATTGTATAAAATACAAACTTAGTATAATTTTTTTTGTAACATGAAAAACAAGAGAAAATTACATCTAAAGTTAGATGGGGGGGTAGTGTATGTTAAAATAAATAAATATATATATATTAGCAATTCATTCAAGCTCTTTGTGACTTTATATTTCATAATCAGACTGAAAAATATATTACTTAACTGTTCATAATGGATAGTTTTCATAAAGAATTATTATAATGGATCTCAATTTTTTTTTAATCATTATTCACACATCTAAAAAGGCAAATCACAGTTCATAGTACACACCACTAGGTTAAGTGTCAAAATTCCTTTAAAAATTGTCTGAACAAAGTTTTTAGAAAAATGACCGATTATATTATTCATTATCTTTATATGGGAAAAGAAAAACTTGGAGGCAGAGTTGAGCTGATATACAGCAAAGTAAAAGGATACTTTCGAAGAATACGAGAAATTTCTGGAAGGCGATCCAGCATCTTGATCTTTTGATCCTCCATTGGGCTTCGTGTTATAGATTCTTCAAGGCGTTGAGCTTCTTTAGCTCGGATCTAATAGGGAAAATTTTTTTTAAATAAATGAATAAATCAAGTTTCAATAAATTGAATTTTTTTTTTAAGAAAAAGTTCAAATTCATTTTTTCCAGGTGTTTTTAAGAGTTAAAATCTACAGCTACCAAATTTTCTATGCTTGCTAATATGACTTCAAAGATTTTAGAATTAATGTTTTGGAATTCCCAAATAAATTTTTATTGAAAGAGGTGAAAAGTGGATTTATCTAACCTGACAGGCACAAAGTAAAATCCACTTAATCACTTGAATTGAACCACAGGTTAGATAAAACAAATCTATCTTTTAGTCTAATCATATAAAGTAGACATCTAGCAAGAAAATGAAGTGATGACTTATTCTTTTAAGCATAGATTTCTCTATCCAAGTGATAACACACTAGTCTCCTAAACACTGAGCTTAAATAGGTAGCTCTCGAACTGCCTTCCTCCAGGTGGCAGTTAGATAGGTCAATGCAAGTTATTAACTAGCACCACAGTTGATCTCCAAACAGGCAATATATTTTTTTCAATGCAGTGATTTCATACAGTGATTTCTACTGGTAGCTTAACTAAAAAGGTAAAAAAAAACAAAACTTAACAGTGAATAATAGCATTGTTAATATTTTTTAATTTTTTATTATTTACCAAAATAAAAAAAAAAAAAACGTTTTATATAAAAATTTTTTTACTGCTAACTCGAAAAACACAGATGGTATCACATAGAAATTCAAATAACCACGGTAGAAGTCAACATGTTAACTGATTAATTTTAAGGATTTGAAAACCATATTAAATGAGAAAAAAAAATTTGAATTATAGTAAAAGATATACTCTTTCCAACAGTCCATGGGGTATGCCTTTTAGATCCTCTTTGTTAGAATTAGATGTAGGGCTTGAGGCAGTCACTGGTGATAGCTGAGTAGAAACTGCAACCACGTTTTCTAGAGCTGTTTTTACCTGAAACAAAAGTTTTCAACATGGATCATTAACTCTTCACTTCCTGTAAAGCATGATAGCAGAGCAGAGAAATTAATACTATTCACAAATATCAAGTGCTTAATATTGAGAGTGAAGAAGTCAAAAAGAATTTTGTGTCCTCATATTCTATATTAGGGAAGTAAGAAAAATCTCAAAGCAAATAAATTAAGGTAATGTAAAAAATGAAAAGTGAATAAAAAGAACTAGAGAAAGAAAATTGAATTTAAACTTGCTTTACTCAACACAAAAAACTCTGTAGTGGAGTTAGGTAAATTATACAGTGTGTTAGTTTTACAATTATTAACTGTAAAATAAAACAGAGTGATCTGAAGATTGAACCAAAAGCCTTTCACTATACTAAGTCTCCAAATAGATCAGTGACTTTGGGTTATTTCATGCTAAATTTTTATTTTTGATATATGAATACTGCTGAAACTAATAGTTAAGGAACCATTTACTGTCTTGGTAGTTATAAAGGTATGTTAATAGTTTAAAAATTAAATGGTATATTTGTGTAAATGCTGATTGCTATTTTCAGTTTCTTAATGTTTTCCTCTTGGTAATATTTTTTTTTCTTATCAGAAGAAAAATTGATAAATTTACTTAGGATTACTTGCATGGTTCCACTGTCAGTGGAACCAGGCAAGTAATGCATGAAGGCTGATCTCCAACTTAGAGTAAGTATGACTGGGTGAGATAATCTGGATAGTATCACCTATTTTCCATAGAATTACATTCCTGATCACCTATAATTAGTTTAATTTCATGAAGTTCATAATTTGTGTAACCATTCCAGTAATTCTGCAATTTTTCCTTAGGCTAGTTAATTTTCATTAGGGTGGAAAGAAAAAAGAAAAAGCACTATCTCTTCCGATTTGTAGTTTTTCTAATGGGCTGTCTAATTTTTTTTTTATCATTAAGGGTTTTCAGACTATTGTCTTCATCTTTATTGTTATTTCCACAACATTTCGGCCAATATGTCCTCTGGCCTTTTTCAGGTGTTCGAACTTGGGAACCTTCACAGAACTTCGAACTATTAAGTATTCCTGTATTGTTACTCGCCTGCAGTCAAGATTGAATCTGTAACCTTCAGATGATTGTCTCCTAAGAAGTTTAGGGAACCAACGCCTATAACTGTTATGCTATGTGTCCTGCAGGACAGTTCAGAGTGAATTTTTGGGACTTATAAACTTAATGTTCTTACTTGACTAGGATTACTACTATTATGTATAATTTTTTACCCTTGTAATATTCAGATTTTTTTAATGATAAAAATCATTAAGCTTTGTCTCAGAAATTTAGACAAGGGCTGTCTAATTTTTGGTTTTCTAGTGCAGTTATAGCTGATATTAGAAAAAATTACATATCTTGCAATGTTACTTCTGGAGATGAGGTAGAGTGCTAAATCTATTGTGTGTATATGTATATATATCTCCATTGAAAACTGATCTTTCCTTTCTATTTTATCATCCATATGGAACTGCTGAGAACAACCACCATGTCTAATGTTCTTCAGTGATGCTGGATACCAGTCTGTTCTGCAGAATCCTTGTGAGATTTTTTCAATGATACTTTCCCCTTTGTTCTTGTACAGGGTAATGATGATTGCATCATGAAGATCTTGTGGTAGTTAGTTTGCCCTGCTCCCAGCAACAAAGAACCCATTAAGTTTTATTTGTAATTCTAGGCCCCCATGTTTCCAAATTTCTGGTGAGATTTTAACTCCTGCTGTTTTGCTACCTTCTTCCAGTTCCATTTTTACTCTTTGTTGGTGAATGCAGAGAATTACAGATTCTTGGACAGTGTAGTTAAAACTAAAGAGGGCCTGGAAATGCTCTGACCAATGCCTTAGGATGGATGCCATCTGCACTGTATATAGGACTATATTTGATACACTGTCTTTGAAGGCTTTACTATAAAAGCCCCTAATGTTTCCAGTATCTACACACAGTTTAGTCCTTTCAGTAAAGTTGGTCCACCACTCGTTCTTTGATCTGTTGAAACATGTGCTGGAGGTCATAGCATACAGGACAGAATACAGCTTTCTTTTCAAGACAAGATGGTTGAGCTAAGTGGTCTTGAGTTCTTTACCAACAGTTCTTGAATTTCTTTATTCCTAAAAATGCCAAACTGAACTTGTTTAAGTTTGCAGCAAACAAAGCAATAGTCAATGTAACATTTTGCACTGGGTGTCATTCTGGTAGGTAAGATTTATTTTAGGTAATGCTGCTGCACTAAAATAGTCAATGAGGAGCTAATGCATCCAGATGGTTTTCAAACTTTCTTTCTGGTGGATGATGGTGCTTATAAGTTGATGATCCATGCAGAACTAATAGCAAGCACTTGTCATTGCAGTTACCAACACCATGTCTGCCAAGGATCCCCTTCCAGGCCACAGAATCTTGGCCCACTCTGGGGTTAAATCACCAAGGATTATGACTTTATTGTTGGCAGGGGTGCCTCATAGGAGACTGAATAAATCAGAGTAAAACTTGTCCTATTCTACAAGATCTGCTTGAAGCTTCAACAACCCTTTGCTAGCTATAGTTCATCACAGAACCCTTTTTTATTTTGTAGCCGGCTCAGATATAAGGCAGCATTTTTGTTTAGTCTTTGAACCATACCAAATGAGCTTTATGTAGCATCTGTGAAGATTTCCCAATTTTTGATTATTTCTACCATTTAAAGGAAATATAAGTAGGTTTGATTTCCTTTTTTATAACAAAGGACTTGATGGCATGCAATAGATCACCAACCATTGCTTTGTTTAGCTTCAGTTCAAATGCTAAATCAGGCCTCGAGCATCCCAATTTAACTGCCCATTGATAGAATGTTTGCTCTTTTGTAGTAAGATGATATATGTGATGTCCTTTTAAGTTCCAAGAGACAATATTTTCCATATATGCTGAATGGTCAAGTTTGATTCTAAAAATTCTGACTTCACTCTTCCCAGAAACAAACCTTTTGTACAATTTAACCATTTTCAAAAGATTCATCTCCCATGTGTGGGAAATCATGTACATAACAGCAAATAATTGCAACTAAACTATCTTGCATCAAAGTAACTAGTGGGGTCCAATTTTAATTGTGTGTATCCTAGAGATACAAGTTCATCATGCACACTGAAGAAAAACTGCTTTGAGACTATATTAATCCATACTCAAGTTTCCAGATAATTCCCTCAAGAGCTTTACTCTCTCTCCTATTATATACATCTCAGTTCAGTTGTTTTCCTTACAGAAAAGTAGACTTGATGTCTGTTATATTAAGTCCATAATTCTTACTAGAGGCAAGTGTAAGAAATATTATTGTTCCTTTGTCAAACATTGGGCTATCCTTCACCATGAAGTACCATTCCTCAAATGCACATCCCAGACATGCCCTAATCTCATTTTCTTTAGAACCAATTATCAATCTCATGGTTATTGCATTCTGACCACAATCTTGAACCTCTTCATAGGTTTCAAAATCAGATAATTTTTGTGATTCTGCCTATTTAGCTTGTTCACTGTCCTGAATAGAGCGATTTCCTGTTTACATATCTGAATGTTCTTGTTTAAACTGGCTCATTGGCCAAGTGGGTAGAGTGTTCGCCAATGGTCCGGGAGACCTGTGTTCAATTCCAGGTCGCATCCTACCAAAGACTTTAAAAATGGTACTTGATACCTCCTTGCTTAGTACTCAGCATTATAAGGTTCATATCAAGGGTAAAGTGGAGCAAACCAGGGAAAGGAGCTTGGTGTATAGGAGGGCGCTACTCCTTTTCCTGGTTTGCCCTCGACTATGGTTGCCAACTATACTTTACTACAACAGAGTTCTGCTCTTTACTCAAGGTCTAAGCTCTTTTTCTCATTTTCATTTGGTATCCTCTTTAGCATGACAGCTTTGTTTCCTTAGATTTGGTGGAAGTCTCAGATATTACACAAGACAATTTCTTGGTTGTAAATGTATTTTCATTTATTCCTGGTTTATGCAAGCTGACATTTTCAGTTTTTTTTTCTTTGTTATAGATTGATTTCATTTTACTAAGTCTGGTGAGGTTCTCACTTTCTACCTTAAAACCACCTTTCTTTGCCTTGAAGAATACAAAGTCTCCATAATTAATGACTTGCTTTGAATTCTGATTGCAAAGCTTGCATTCTTTTATTTGTTTCTGATTGGATATAAGCTTTATTACATGATTTGTGTAATGCATTCAAATATTTGCTTAAAATTTTGTTGCTCATACTTCCCTCCAATGCTAGTATTTCTACTTGCATTATATTTGGTAAATTTGGATTTTTTACCAAATACAAGCTGAAGCTAAATCCAATCCGCATTTACAATGAATTTCTTGCCATATTTGCCCAAAATAGAAGGGCCCTAAGTTCTACTTTGCCATTTTATGCTTCTAGTTTTGACAGCATCATATTAATGACAGCATACACCAGCTCACTTAATCCATTCTAGTATGAACTAACATTCAAAATAGATGATATTTCTCTCATTTAAATAATTCAATTATCAGTCATTAAAGATCCTATAATACCAAACACTTCAGCCCAATTCTTTATAACGGTTTCAATAATATCACTTAATTTCTTACAACAAAAATGGAAGCTGTATATCTGGACTATGTATTGATCATGTGAAGAATCCAAGTCCATTGCAACTTATTAAAGTTTTTGGCCACTGGTCAAGGTGTTTTGTCATTAAGATGTTCATAACTGATAAAATGTTTTTGTATTCCTCCTTCCACATCTTAGGATCATTTTGCAATGCAATGAGATGTGCAAATTAGTGGGTTTGAAATTTTCTGGATTTCTCTTCTACATTTACTGTATTTACTTTTTGTGCTGGTATCATTTTATCAATGACTATGTATTAATTTCCATATTATCTCTGGTTTAATGTCATCTCCTTCTCCATCATCATAGCAGTATAATCTTCAAAATTCATTTAAAAACAAAAAAAAACAAAAACCCCCCACCAGATCTCTTAATTGAGAATTCTGAAAGCAATAAAGGGATATCTGAGTCTACATCATCTTAAAAACAAACAAACCTTATTACCCACGATATATATGGGCAGCTTATACTCTCCTTCAGACTTCAATTGTTTACCTTCTCCATATTTGAAAACCTTGTGTCCAAGGTGGACAACCTTTGCATGGTTCACTTCATCCATGGAGACAATATAGCTATTAAACCAAATTTGATGTTGATGCCAAAAAATTGTACAATACTTTCTAACAGCATTATTTCTTTCTTGTCATTTTCTGTTATGTTGACCGTAGCCAGGTTTCCCAGCTATTTTGCCACTAGGCCAGCTATTTTGCCACTAGGTGTCCACATGATTTATGTTAGAACTTTTCCATTAGCTCCAGTGGGGTTTATATTTTTTTAACTGAAACCTGAATCCCCCATTCACTGCTGTTAAAGTTACTCCATCTTTAACAATCACTTCTGACATAATCTGTTGTCAACTGAGCCTTCTCATTTTCTGCAAAAAATATTGATTCTAATTTGTTTTGACTGTCAGCCTTTATGCTCTCTGTCCCCTTAAACTTTTTCAGTGAATGCTTTGTTTCTTTGTAGAGTCAATCTGTTTTCATAGTTTATTCTCATAAACGCCAACATCTTTTATTTTGTAACACTAGCCTTTCCCAAAAGTTTTGAACACAAGGATTTCTGAGTTCACACCGAGACCAATGTTTCTTACAGCCTGCTCTAGGTTTTGCAGCAGAAATTTGGTTTGTGCAGGTGTATTCACAAAAAGTGCTAGATTATCTGCAGGATATTGTCTGCTTCTTGCCTTTTTTTAGTGAGAGATCATTTCCTTTCATTAGATCTATTGAAGTTCATAGTACATAATATAGGCAAATTATGGATTAAAAAGGTGCCAATATATCTCCTTGCAAGATTACAGCAACAATGTCAAATAAATCATCAGGGGATCAAAGTAGTATCATTATTGTAGTAACAGTTTCTTTTGGAATACCATACGCTAGAAGTATTTGTTCCATCTTTTCTGGGTATGGAATCAATTGCATTTGAGAAATCTACAAACAAGTGGTGCTGCAAGATTTTTTTTGCATATGATTTGATAAATTGTCAGAATTTGTGATGTAGTGGATAGTTTTCTTCGAAAACTGTTTTGAACTTTTTCAAACTTCAGGTCAGATATGATTGAAAACGAAGTCATCATAAATCTTAGCAGTTACAGCCATAAGGGTTATGAATCTGTAGCACTTAGCAATTCCAAAGCCACCTTTCTAGGGATAGGGGCGTCATATATATGGCAGTGCATAATTGGAGTAGTATATAAAATTTCCTTGTTTTCCATACTTTAGGAAGTATTTAAACTAAACCTACAGCTTTTGTTTTTAATTGTTTTCAAAACTGTGTCAAGTTTAATCTCTGAAATATCCAAGTTTAATTACAGCCTTTATTAAGTACATGTAATATAACAAAAAAAAAATTCAATTTATAAGCCACCTTTCAGGACCAGTAGAATCCCTCCAAAGATTTAGGTTCAAGAGCACTACAATACATCATGGCTTACAAAATTGTTCAAAGATAAATTCTGTTGTAATTAAAATTCTTAGATTTGTATATATGCATGTATGTAACTCAGTAAAATATATCATAGCAATATTTTTATTAGAACATTTGAAGTGTATTGCTCTAAGATTTGAAAGCAATTTCCAATCCTATTTGCAATTGAATAACTGTAGGGTCAGTATTTGCACTAAATGTAATTTTTTAAAATCATCCAAATTCTCATTATAAGAGAGATAACTATGATATGTTAATTAGAATCGTTCATGCCTCCTAAACAGAAGTGTCTGCATCATAATGGGACAGTTGATTGATAATAATAGTGTGCATATATCAAGAGAGAAAGATATCAACCTTTGGATGTAACCTTTTCTTTGTATCCTCCAAAACATCTTTAGCTGTTTGGTAAACTTTCAAATGAGGTGGCTCTGGGAGTAGGGAAGGTTCTATTTCATCAAGTTTATCCAATCTAAATCTTGGATGCCAACGGGTCAATTTTTGTTCAGGAATGCAGACGTTTAGACTTTGTAAAAATGTCTGGAGAAAAAAAAAAAAAAAAAACCCTCATAAAATGTGAATCTAAGATGCAGAGAAAGTAACTAAATGTTGTTTTGGAAAAGTTTCACTAACCTTATGCTTTTTTTTCACAAGATTAACCAAATTGCTATGGAAAATCTTTTGTCTTCGTAGAATGTCCGATGATGTAAATTTTATCTTTACTTTGCTGGTATCTATTAGCAAGAAGAAAAAAATGTAAGACAATAAAAGATTGTTTTCTTTATTGGCTGTTTACAACAAAAAAAAAAACTTCAGCAAACATGAAAGCTTTCTCCAAAAGAAAATGTAATAAGTATCTCCTAGCCACCCACTACTAGAGAAAAAAAAAAAAAAAAAAAAGAGGTTTCCATAAAAACTAACCAGTTTAAAAGTGAACTGGAAGGATATATACATTTTAATTAAAACCAGTATTCTTATATTTCTATAAAAAGTGTAAATGAAAATAAAATCAGAATAAAAAGAAAAAAATTTTACCTCTTGAATTAGTTGCATCAAAAAGTGGAGTCAGGGTAAGTTGGTAACCCTGATATTTGTATCCCGATTTAGGAAGCCCTTTCTCTTGTTTGAATTCATATGCACTAGGATACACAGTCTGAATTTGACCAAGTACTTTTGGTTCAAAATTCCTTTAAAAAAGGAAAAATTTAAAAAAAAAAATTAAAAAATGAATATTTTGTTCTCTTTGGCATTATAAACACTACACACAAAGAGACTAAAAATAAAATCAATGTTTGAGAACAAACTAAGTAT